>JAUJYN010000030.1:1344959-1384300 GCA_030737835.1 Acorus gramineus | reverse complement strand
CAATTTTTCCTTTTGTCAGATAAACCAATTCCTAAGTTATACTGGTGTGATGAAGGTGGTATGAGTGGTGAACATATGAGTTCAAATAAAACACAAGTTATCTTTGAGAGTCTTATAATTCTATCATTAGGTGATAAACACTGGAAATGGCAGAGAGGAAGAATAATATTTCTCAAGTATTGAGAATTCTATGCATGAAATTTCTTCAGATAGAGTGCATTCCATGAACCTGAGACTTCGACTCCTTCGGCATCCACCAAGCGGTAGGAATTCTCGGTAGGCATGGATGATCACATAGGGTCCCTCCCATGTGGGTTGCAGCTTGCCTTTGGGGTGGGGCTGCCTTGATGGCATGATTTGCTTGAGTACTAGCTCCCCAATTTTAAATATTCTCTCTATTACTTTCTTTTCAAATGCCCTTGCCACCCTCCTCTAGTAGGCCTGGGCATGGTCTACGGCTCTTACTTTCGTCTCTTTTTTTGTTGTTTTTTTTTTTTTTGGGTTTTTTTTTGTTTTTGTTTTGGGAAAGCATGTAAATAAGTATGTACATGAATGAGGGATGAAAGTTGTTTAACATTTTTTTTTTTTTTTGGATTTTGGTTTTGGAAAGCTGGAAACAAATATATACAGGATAGAGGAATGAAAGATGTTTAGCATTTTTTTTGGATTTTTGTTTTTGGAAAGCTTGAAACAAATATATACAGGATGGAGGAATCAAAGCTGTTTAGCATTTTTTTTGGATTTTTGTTTTTTGGAAAGCTAGAAACAAATATATACAGGATGGAGGAATGAAAGCTGTTTAGCATTTTCTTTTTGGATTTTGGTTTTGGAAAGCTGGAAACAAATATATACAGGAATGTAAGCTGATATACAAATCTTTTTTGTTTTGTTTTTTAGGAAAGCATGGAAACAAATATGTACAGGAATGAGGAATGAAAGCTGTTTAGCATTGTATTTTTTTTGGATTTTTTTGTTTTTTTTTGGAAAGCACGGAAACAAATATATACGGGATTTGAAAGCGTAAGCTGATAAAGAAATGTTTTTGTATTTTTTTGTTTTTTTTGGAAAGCATGTAAATAAATATGTACAGGATTTAGGGGTAGAAAGCTGATAAACAAATCTTTTTTTGTTTTGTTTTTTAGGAAAGCATGGAAACAAATATATACAGGAATGAGGAATGAAAGTTGTTTAGCATTGTATATTTGGATTTTTTTTTTGTTTAGGAAAGCATGTAAATTTGGAAATAGAAAAGCATGTATAAGATAGTATATGTATAATTCTGGAGAGTGGCCTCCACGAAATGATGGTGCGGGATGAGTCCTCTATGGAGGCTCAAATTGAAGGATCTTCAGGGGAATGATACTTGAATTATTTGATGTATCATTGGTTGTGTGTTGATCCTCCTCTATTTTAAAGCGCGTTTGATGCCTTCTCAACAACTGCTATTCAACATCTATTCTGACTGCATCTATTAGAATATCCAAGTCCCAATGTTGTTGAAAATGCGATTGGTGCTTTATCTGCCATAGACCTTTAGTAGGAAGAGAATCTTTCCTCAAAGGGCGGTCAGCCAATAAAGATGTGGATATGGAAAAGCAAGTCGCAGGGGTGACTATTGACTGAACAGGTGCAAGGGAGCATGGTTCAACATAATGCTGAGGCCCTAATGATGGTGGGGGTAAGGACTCATCAATTGGTGCAATTAGGGGGTGGTGGGCCAGATCTGAAATAATTGATTTGGATATGGCGGGAGAATCCGGAGGGAGCTCCTCAAACATATAGGATGGCAAGTCGAGTCAATCTAGCAATTGGGATGGTTTGATTGCTCCCTCAAATTGTTCAATTAAAATATAAGTGGTTCTAATTTGAAAATATGCACAATTGGTTGAACCAGATCTTGATCAATCTCAAAATCTAATGAATCAAGATTTGATTCATTTGAGGCCGCCAAGGTAGGTTTGACAGGTATTGATATGATTTGATCATGAGCAGGTAGGGACAAGGGGTATTCAGATTCAACTTGTTGTAAGGCTTGGATGATGGGTTTAGGTTGTATTGGAGTAGGGTAAAAGAGTTCTGATAGTTCTTCGTCCAAAAACTCATCATCATCGTTAGAGTCTTACTTGGGACATTCTGCAGATTCAATATATTTAGGAGCTGGAGACTCATAAGTCGATGGGGGCGGAATAGCGGTGTATTTCCTTTGTGGTACTTGTTGGGGAACAAAGGCTTGCGTCCTCGGTGGAGCAGAGGGATAGGTAGGAAGAACTCTGGCCCTAATGTTATTGGTCTGATTAGGTTGTGCTTGGGAGGAATGGTACAATGGTCGGATGGGACCTCCCTTTACGGGATAAATTGTGATGGGCTCGAGTACTTGTCCTGTGTATGGGGTGAGGGGCCTGACAGGATTTGGGTGTATTGGGGAAGGTGCTGGAAGGATTAAACCACCTGGAATGATTCTAGGTAATTCTTCATGGTTTGTAGCCCCTACTGCATAGACGCTTTCAAATCTCAGGTTTTCTAGTTCCTCTATCAGGGCTTGTATAGTAGGTTCTAGCTTTTTTTCAATATTCTTTACAAGATCTACATGTACTGGGATCCGGTATATAGCGCTTGGGACTGTGGGATTCTAGGTTAACGGGCTTTGTTGTAACGTCACGAACGCGGGTACTAATCAAGGAAAAATATGTTTGGATAAGTATCTTGTCGAGGCGGCACTGTTATATATGTGTCACTTTTAACCTGCTGGTAACCGTTGGAGCGTCCTGGCAGTTTTTCATTTTTTTTCGGTTTTCGATCGGTACCGCTAATTTTTGGACTGTTAGCTATCGTCCTGAGTTAGAGGACTCCGATTGGAAATCTAACTGCATATTTGGTGTCCTGGTGCCATTTTAAGCCTCTCACGAAAATTTCGTTGAATTCCGGTAACGTTTCTGAAATTTTGCAGTTCCGGGGCGTATCTGGGTTTTTAAGTCGCTTGCTTTATAAGTGAAAGCTAAAAATATCCTGGCACTATTCATAATCTCCTACCTTGAGCCCTCTCTCTCCTCTCCTTCATTTTTCTTCCGTTTGAGGCCCTTAGACCCCTCAAAGCTTAAAAGTTAAAACCTAGGAAGTGTAGATCGGGTCCCGATCTACACCCCGGTGGTTTCAAATCCCAATTCCGGTGAGTTTTGCCCCTCCGTCCGCCCTCTCTTCGTCCCTGATTTGAGCCATCTCGGTGGTGGAGGTAGATCCGGGCGTTGGAAACCTTTTGGGAGAGGTTTCGGTGCGCGGAGAGCAACCGGATTTCCTTTCCTCCCCTTGGTAAGCCTCTTTTTCCTCTCTTTCTTGCTTAGATGTATGCTAGGAGGGTGGAAATGGGGTTGGGTAGAGGTTGGCGGCGGTGGGTGGCCGTCGGAGGGCTGTGGGAGGTGGTCGGAGGCTGTGGTGGTGGTCGGAGGTGGGTGGTAGAGGAGCTCGGGCTGGCAGGCGTGCAGCTCGGGCTGGCGGGCTGCTGTCCCGGGCAGGGCAGCAGCGCAGGGTGGTGCTGGCGCAGTGGCTGGCGCGGATGCGCGCGGGCGTGCGCGAGTGCGCGCGCTCGGGCGGTGATGGGGGCCAGCAAGGCTGGGCGTGCGGGCGCTCGGCTGGCGCTGGGGGCCAGCAGGGCTGGGCGTGCGCGCTGGGCAGGCTGCGGGGCTAGCTGGGTAGGCTGGAGCAGGTGCACCAGTTTGCTGGGCGCGCGAGCGCGTGCGCGCGGGTGCGCGCGAGGGCGTGCGCTCGGGGGGTGCAGAGGGAAGTGTGCGGAGCAGGTTGCTGGGCTGTGCGCGCTGGCAGGCCGGGCGAGCTGGCTAGGCGCGCAGGCGAGCAGGGCAGGGGCGCTCGGGCATCAGGCGGGCAGTGCCCCGGGCGTGCAGGCGAGCGGTGCTCGGGCCACTCGGCGTCGCGCGCAGGCAGGCAACGCGGGCAGGCTGGTAGGCGCGCTGGGCGCGTGCTGCCAGGCGCGCTGGGCGCGTGTTGCGCGGGCGTGCGCGTGGACGCTGGGTGAGGGTCCCGGGTGCTGGGCGCTGAGCGCTGGGCGCTGGGTTGCGGGTACCGGGTGCTGGGCGCTGGGCACCGCTGCGGGGCGTCGTGCAGGGTGCGCGCGGGGTGCGCGCGGGGCGCGGCGAGGCGGCTGGTGGTGCGCGCAGGGGGCGGAGCTGGCGGTGTGCGCGGGGCGAGGCGCTGGGCGCGCGGGGCGTGCGGCGTGCTCACGTGGTGTGCGCGGGGTGTGCGCGGGGCGCGTGCGGGTGCTGCGCGTGGGGCGCAGGGCACTCGGGCGTGCGGCAGGGAGTGCTGGGCGCTGCGCTGGGGCGCAGTGCAGGCGGGGGGTGCGCGCGGGCGCTGCGCGGGGGCGCGGTGCGTGCGGGTGCACCCAGGGCCGGACGCGCGGTGTGCACGGGCGTGCGCGTGCGTGCGCCCGGGCGTGCAGTGTGTCCGGGGCTTGCAGGCAGATGCTCGGCAGGCTGTCCGGGCGCGCGGGCCGGGGGGGGCTCGGCGGTGCGCCCGAGGCGGGTGGCCGTGCGTGCGGTTGCCCGGTGGGCTCGGGAGTGAGTCGGGATGCTCGGATACACGTGCGTACGGGCCGTATGTACGTTTATCCGAGTGTAAGGTATTTTAGATGTATTTTTGTGTATTTATGTATTGTTCTCACCATATGGAATGTCTGTCTTGCAGATCTAGACGGACGGTCGCGCGACGACCCCGATCTCTGGTGAGTGGGACAATCCAACCCAGTAGAGAGGTGTTATACGCACTTGGGCGTATACCGACCTCTCCTGGGGCACCATGGATAGATATTGGCATGTGTATATGTATATCATGCGAGCATGATTTAATTGTAGAATGCATGTTACCCTAGACTTTGCATGTTAGGGACTTGCACCCTTAGGATATGTGTATGAGCCATGCACCATGTCCCTGTTTCCATGCTAGGAAGCCCAACCGATGCATGTGCCCTACTAGTTTATTTATTAAATTAAATGCTAGTATTTGTTAAAATTGCATGTTATAGTGAATATTATAGGGGAGGGGCCTTGCGAGGACAGCGGTGAGACCCGGGTTAGGGTACACCGTGTTCCTTGTTTGGTTGTCGGGGTGTCCTATAACGGGAACTCACGCTGCCCTCCCGAGTTTCTTTCCCCCAATGATATTCCACCCTTGTTATAACCTTATGCATGTTCCCCGCATCGTAGTTATGCGCCCTGGTGGGTTCTGAGGAATTCAGAACATTAGTGTTGTTATGATGTGTTGTCTGCGGATCCGAGTGGATCATATGCGATGGATAGGCTATTCTATTCCCTTCGTTGGATCCGTGTAGAGACTACCTCAGCGTTAGACAGGTTGTCCCGTGCAGGGGCTCCCAGTAGTAGGCGCCTCCTGATTTGGTAGAAGGACTGTGCTGAACATGGGAGTGGCCAAACAACCTACGGAGTGAGGAGAGACTACCGGTGGACCAAGGGTGACCAACAGCCTAGTCAGTCCCAAGAGCCTAGGTCACCTGTTGAGGGTGAGGGTGAGGGTATGGTGGGCCGGCGATGTGGCGACCCACTGGATTGTAAGTCCCAAAATCCTATGTCACCCATTGAAGGGTGAGGGTGAGGGTGTGGCGGGTTGGCGGAAGCGACCCGCTGGTTTTGTGCAGTTAGTCCCAATATCCTTGGTCACCCATTGAGGGTGAGGGTGAGGGTGTAGTGGGTTGGCGGTAGCGACCCACTAGGTTGCGGAATTGTTGTTATTTGTGGCTATGGTAATGTGGTTGTGGATTATAAAGATTATCTGGTTGTGGTTAATATTGTCTGTGATGCATGGGTTGTGCCGTTCACTGAGCGTGGGGCTCACCCCTCGCACAATATTTTTCTTCAGTGTCATCTGAGTCGGATCTGGAGGAGGTGCTCCCCGAGGGACTTCATCAGTAGCGGAGTAGCGCCACGTCCCGCGAGTATCAGAGGCTATCAGCATCCCTTGTGCCTGTATGTATTATTTTCCGTGCTTGGGCACGTGTTTGTATTGTATTTGGATGTCTTTGTATGTATATTGGCTCTCACAGGACATGTGATTATGTATGGAGTCTGTAGTGTGTTTTGATTACAGATTCAGTCTTTAACTTCCGCATTTGGTGTATATATCATGTCAGCCCTGCTTTTGTTGTCTGTGTGTCATTCTGGCTGCTTGTGTATGATATTATTGACCTCCTGTGTAGATTCTGATATTTTATATACACTTGCCGCGTACCGGGGACGCCCGGGGTGTGACAGGCACATATCTGATGAACCGGGTGTATACTGTCTCGGAGTTGGTCCTTGATCAGAGACTCGCGTTCTGTTCGGGTAGAGTGCCGAGACTTGTGTGATCCCCTCTACCGTGGGAGTTTGCGCCATTCTCGGCAGTTGTCCAACCCTATGGGTGATAGGTGGGGACTAGGTTTGGACTGCTGGGGCTACACAACGGGAAATCCTATTGTGGCGGTCAATGAGAAGCTAGTACGTGGTACAGTCTCCGTACGAAAGACTCGTACGGAGCTCTGGACTCAGGCTTTGCAACATCATGCCAATTTCTTGACATTCTATTAATTGCAGACCAGTTCGGTGGACGAGGGTGCGCTACCTGGACACGTACTGCTCAAATTCCTCCCTAGGCCTCATTCTTTCTATGGTTAGGTCTGAAATAGAGGGGGTCCTAATCCTCTGATAACCGTAGCGGCCTAGAAACTTCTTGCTTACAGCCGAGAAGTTTGACAAATGATCTATAGGGAGGGTGGAGAACCATTGCAGTGCTTCTCCTTCCAATGATTTTTGGAAGAGGAACACTAGCAGAGGCTGGTCATCTAGAAACGGTCAGCGTCTAGATAAAAGGCGGTCAAATGAACGTCTGGGTCTCCATGACTGTTGTACCAAAGAAATTTTGGGATTTTAAATCCCTCTGGTAGGTGGACTGACGGGATCTGTCTCAGATTGTGTAGAGACATGTGTTTGGGGGCGGAAGGGCCAGTCTCGAAGAGAACTCTCCGGATGGTTTCATCCAACGTTTCTCCCGTGGGAGGGCTGTTTAGTGGTCCTGGGTTGGAGGTGGCCTGGTAAGGGCCCGGGGCAGAAGCGGTTGAGAATATTGGATTCGCGAGGGAAGGTGGGGCAAAGGAAAAGAGGCTTGGACTCGTATTTATCAAGAAGCCAGGTGTTGGTAGTGTATTGGGGGTGGGGCCAGCCTTGGGGATCTTAAGAGGAGCTTCTTGTTTCAAGGTCTTGGCCTGGTGATAGTCGGTGAGGTCATTGAACATGTCCTCGACCGACTGGCATCCTAGGGTAGCCATCCTCTCCTCTAGGTAGCTGAGGAATTGGGCGGTTTGGTCTCCCTGGTTGTCTTTTTCATCCACTATTTTCTCATGGGTGTAGGCCTCCATTGTGTGAATATGGAAAAGCCTAGGTGTAAATGAATGCATATTTAAAGCAATAAATAAAGCGGTAAAGGGGTGCGCAGCTGTGTGCGGCTTAAATCAGTAAAGGGTGCGCAGCTGTGTGAGGCAGTAAAGGAGTGCGCAGCTGTGTATGGCTTAAAGCAGTAAAGGGGTGTGCAGCTGTGTGCGGCTTAAAGCAGTAAAGGATGTTGTAATGCAAAGTAGAAGAGGGTCAGACTTGAGGGGTGAGAAATCCTAGTTTTTCTAGAGGGGTGATGACATTCTAGTCAGGTTTATTGGAAGGAAGCATAAGAGGATTACCTTTTGTTGTCTTTCATGAGGGAGGCCCCACCGTGATCCCCAGGCTGTCGGTATCGGATTTCGGAAGGTGGGGGTACAAGGGTAGGATGGTGCTCCGGAAAGCCTTCCTTCCTCTCTTCCTGGTCCTTCGGCGGTCTGCGTGTGTGGGGGTTCTTCGGAGGCTCGGATCCAGAGAGCTGCGCCTTGGCAGGCTTGGTCGGATCGTCTCTCAGAAGGGGTGGTGGGTTGGTTTTTCGTTCCTGGCTGAGGCGGCCGACGGGTCCTCAAGAGGATTCAAGGGTGGTTGTGATTGCCACCTGCTTTTCTCAAAAAGCATGAAAAGTTGGGGTGGATTTGATCACCTTCGTGGGGGAGTTTGTGGGGTCTCCGCTCTGAGACATGGGCATGCCGTACACAAAGGTGAACACAGGGATCCTCTTCTGCTTCGGGAACTTGACTAAAAGAGAATTGGGACTCTGGTGGGCTAGGGGATGGGACGGCTAGTGGTGTTTAGCCGCCTGGTGGGGGGCGGTTAGTTAGGGGTAGCCGCCTGGTGTCTGGTTCAATTTGGGCAGAACCTGAGTGGGGTTTGATTTGGGTGTTTGGCAGAGGTTAAGTTGGGTTTAACCTGGGTTTTGGAGAGTGATTTGGTGTAGGAAATGAGTTTCTCTTTCAAGGGTTTTGAAATGGTGGTGTGGGGAATGGATTGGATGATATGATTGTGAGTTATTGGGAAGTATTTGATGATTGGGAATGAATGGAAGAAGTGTTTGGAGACCCCTTATTTATAGTAAAAGGGGTGTAAGGGAGTGTCCACTGGACAATAGATCAAAATGGGTAATAAGGTGCTTGATTTGACCTCCCATTAGATCTTTGTTCTCTGACAATGTCCAGGTGAGGGGCGGCTAGTTGGAACTAGCCGCCCAGTGAGGGGTTGCTACTCTCAAGTAGCCACCCCCATCATAGCCAGCCAAACGTCCTATCTCTGACAAGCGGTGGCTTGGGTCGGTTACTAAGGTTGAACCGGCTGAGATGGGGTGACAAAAAGAGACAATCCGCCGCAATCATGCTTGCTTTATGTCCCATCCGGGAAGGCAGTTTAGGGTCAGTCAAGGGGGCTGCTTGTTGAAACTAGCCGCCCGGTATGGGGCGGCTACTTACAAGTAGCCGCCCCATCCAGGCTCTTAGATTTTTCTAAGTGTTGGACTTAGGTTTTCTGGTTTTGGTTTCTGAGGGAGCTTTTCTATTAGATGTCCAAATGTGGTTGTTTCCAATAATACTTGAAGTAAATTTTTTTCTTTGGACGGTCAAAATTAGGGTATTTACAGTACTGTTCAAATTCCTCCCTAGGCCTCATTCTTTCTATGGTCAAGTATGAAATAGAGGGGATCCTAATCCTCTGATAACCATAGCAGCCTAGAAACTTTTCGCTTACAGCTGAGAAGTTTGACAAATGATCTACAGGGAGGGTAGAGAACCATTGCAGTGCTTCTCGTTCCAATGTTTTTTGGAAGAGAAATATTAGCAGAGGTTGGTTATCTAGAAACGGTTGGGCATCTAGATAAAAGGCGGTCAAATGAACGTCTGGGTCTCCACCACCATTGTACCGATAAAATTTCACGATTTTAAATCCCTTCGGTAGGTGGACTGACAGGATCTGTCTCAGGTTGTGCAGAGACATGTGTTTGGGGGCAGAAGGGCCAGTCTCGGAGAGGATTCTCTGGATGGTTTCATTCAACGTTTCATCAAATGTGTTTGGGGGCAGAAAGGGCTTGCACTCGTATTTACCAAGAAACCGGGTGTTGGTAGTGTATTGGGGGTGGGGCAAGCCTTGGGGGTCTTGGTAAGAGTTTCCTGCTTCAAGGTCTTGGCCTGGTGATAGTTGGTGAGGTCATTGAACATGTCCTCGACCGATTGGTACCCTAGGGTAGCCATCTTTCCTCTAGGTGGCTGAGGAATTGGGCGGTTTGGTCTCCCTGGTTGTTTTTCTCCTCTACTATTTTCTCATGGGTATAGGCCTCCATGGTATGAATATGGAAAAGCCTAGGTGTAAATGAATACAGACTTAAAGCAGTAAATAAAGTGGTAAAGGGGTGCGTAGCTGTGTGCGGCTTAAAGCAGTAAAGGGTGCACAACTTTGTGCGGCTTAAAGCAGTAAAGAGATGTGATTAAAGTGGTAAAAGGGTGCGCAGCTATGTGCGGCTTAAAGCAGTAAAGGATGTTGTAATGCAAAGTAGAGGAGGGCTAGACTTAAGGGGTGGGAAATTCTAGCTTTCCTAGATGGGTGATGGCATTCTAGTCAAGTTATGGAGGGAAGCGGAAGGGGGTTACCTTTGGTTGTTTTCACGTGGGAGGTCCCACCGTGATCGCCAGGCTGTCAGTATCGGATTTTAGGAAGGGGATCTAGAAAAGGCTTCCTCTCCTTCCTTCCAGTTTTGTGGGTGGCGAGTGGCACCGCGTGTGTGGTGGTTCTTCATGGTTCGGATCCGGTGCGCACCTTGGCAGGCTCGGTCGAATCGTCTCTTGGAAGGGTGGTGGGGGTTGGTTTTTGCTCCTTGCTGAGGCGGCCGACAGGACCTCAAGAGGATTCAGAGGTGGTTGTGATCGCCACCTGCTTTTCTAAAAATGCAGAAAAAATTCAGGTCTGATTTGATCGCCTTCGTGGGGGAGTTTGTGGGGTCTCCGCTCTGGGATACGGGCATGTCGCACGCAGAGGTGAAAATAGGAATCCTATTCTGTTTCGGGAACTTGACTAAAGGAGAGTTGGGACTCAAGGGGGCTAGGGGAAGGGCCGGCTAGTCGGGTTTAGCCGCCTGGTACAGGGCGCCTGGGACCTGGTTCAACTTGGGCAGAACCTGGGTAGGGTTTGGTTTTGGGTGTTTGGCAAAGGTTAAGCTAGGTTTAACCTGGGTTTTGGAGAGTGGATTTGGAGAGTGATTTGGTGTAGGAAATGGATTTCTCTCTCACTTTCTCTCTCAAGGGTTTTGAAGTGGTAGTGTAGGGTGTGGGCTTGGGAATGAAATGTAAGCCTTGTTTTGAATTGGCGGTGTTGTAATGGATTGGATTCCTGATGATGGAAGAAGTGCTTGGAGACCACCTATTTATAGTAAAAAGAAAAGTGTAGGGGAGTGTTCACTGGATAATAGATCAAAAAAGGGTAATAAGGTGCTTAATTTGACCTTCAATCAGATCTTTCTGGCCTGACAGTGTCCAAGTGAGGGGCGGCTAGTTGAAACTAGCCGCCCAGTGAGGAGCGGCTACTCTCAAGTAGCCCGCCCCCATCATGACCTGCCAAACATCCCATCTTTGACAAGCGAAGGCTTGGGTCGGTTACTAAGGTTGAACCAGCCAAGATGGGGCGGCTAAAGGGCACAAACCGCCGCAATCATCAGCATTAAATGCTGCTTTATGTCCCATGTAGGGAGGCGGTTTGGGGTTGGCTTAAGGGGCAGCTAGTTGAAACTTGCCCGCCCCGGGCGTCCCCGGGATGCGGCAAGCGTATATATGATATCAGCAGTCAATACAGGAAGTCAATAACATACTCTAACAACATCAACAATTTCAACACCGACAACAAAGGGGCTGACATAATATATACACAAAAAGCGGAAGCTAAAAACTGAGTCTGTAAATCAAAGACATATTACAGACTCGATACATAATCAACTGTCCTGTGAGAGCCAATATATACAAAGACATCCAAATAGAATACAAACGCGTGCCCAAGCACGGAATATAATACATACAATCAAAAGGGATGCTGATAGCCTCTGATACTCGCGGGACGTGGCGCTACTCCGCTACTGATGAAGTCCCTCGGGGAGCTCCTTCTCTAGATCCGACTTAGATGACACTGGAGAAAAATATATGCGAGGGGTGAGCCACACGCTCAGTGAACAGCACAACCCATGCATCACAGTTTATATTAACCACAATCTCATTATTCAAGCCTCAAAGTGGCAGGAACTACACAAATCCAGTGGGTCGCTATCGCCAACCCACTACACCCTCACCCTCACCCCTCAATAGGTGACATAGGATATTGGGACTTACAATCCAGTGGGTCGCTTGTCACGCCCCAGGGCGGCCGTCCCCGGGACGCGACAAGTGTATACATGATATCAGCAGTCTATATAGGAGATCAATAAAAATACTCTAAACAGCAACTAAAATGACAACACAGATGAAGACAAAGCTGACATGATATATACACAGATAGCAGCAGCTAAAAGCCGGAGTCTATAATCCAAAAACATACTACAGACTCGATACATAATCAAACGTCCTGTGAGAGCCAAATATACACAATACATCCAAACACAATCCAAACTGGGTGCCCAAGCACAGAAATATATACATACAATAAAAAGGATGCTGATGGCCTCAAAAACTCACGGGACGTAGCGCTACTCCGCTACTGGTGCAGTCGCTCAGGGAGCTCCTCCTTCAAGTCCGCCTCAGTAATCACTGGAGAAAATAATTATGCGAGGGGTGAGCCACACGCTCAGTGAATAGCGCAACCCATGCATCACAGTTTATATTAACCACAATTAATCAGCAACCAGCCTCAAAGTGGCATAAACAACATAAATCCAGTGGTCCGTTACATCGCCGAACCACTACACCCTCACCCTCACCCCTCAATAGGTGACATAGGATATTGGGACTTATTAGCCTGATAAACATCCATACACATCCATACACCCTCACCCTCACCCCTCAATAGGTGACATAGGATATTGGGACTGATAACCATCCATACACATCCATACACCCTCACCCTCACCCCTCAATAGGTGACATAGGATATTGGGACTGATAATCATCCATACACATCCATACACCCTCACCCTCACCCCTCAATAGGTGACATAGGATATTGGGACTGACTAGGCTGATGGTCGCCCTTGGTCCACCGATAGTCTCTCCCCACTCCGTAGGCCGCTTGGCCACTCCCACATTCAGCACAGTCCGTCCCAAATCAGGAGGTGCCTACTGATGGGAGCCCTCCACGTGTCACGCCCCAGGGCGGCCGTCCCCGGGACGCGGCAAGTGTATATATGATATCAGAATCTACACATGAGGTCAATAATATATCATACACAACAAATAGAATGACACACAGACAACAAAGAGGCTGACATGATATATACACCAAATGCGGAAGCAAAAGACTAAATCTGTAAATAAATATACTACAGACTCGATACTCAATCATCTGTCCTGTGAGAGCCAATATACACAAATACAACCGAATATATACAAACGCGTGCCAAGCACGGAGATAAAATACATACAATCAAGAAGGGATGCTGATAGCCTCTGAAACTCGCGGGACGTGGCGCTACTCCGCTACTGAAGGAATCCCTCGAAAAGCTCCAACTGCTGCTCCGGCTCCAGCTCAGGCTCAGTGGCAACTGGGGAAAAACATATGTGAGGGGTGAGCCACACGCTCAGTGAACAGCACAACCCATGCATCACAGACAATATTGACCACTATCCAGATCTTTATAATCCACCATCTCTTATTAGCAACCATAAAATGATAACAAATACCCAAACTCGTGGGTCGCCCAAACGCCAACCCACTACACCCTCACCCTCACCCTTCAATGGGTGACATAGGATATTGGGACTGATAATCATCCAATCACAACTCCAGTGGGTCGCTCATCGCCAACCCACTACACTCACCCTCACCCTACCACGGGTGACATAGGATTTTGGGACTGACTAGGCTGTTTGTCACCCTTGGTCCACCGATAGTCTCTCCTCCACTCCGTAGGCCGCTTGGCTTTCACCCACAACTTCAGCACAGTCCGTCACAAATATCGGGTGGCGCCTACTGATGGGAACCCTTGGAAGGGACGGCCTTTCTAACGCTGGGGTAGCCTCTACCGGATCCAACGAAGGGGACAGAACAGCCTATCCATATGCATATGATCCACTCGGATCCGCCGACAACGCACCTCAATGACTCTAATGTCATGAATTCCTCAGAATTCCTCCAAGGCGCATAACAAATATGCAAGGGTGGAATATCATTGGGGGAAAGAAACTTGGGAGGGCAGCGTGAGTTCCCGATATAGGACACCCCGACAACCAAACAAGGAACACGGAGTACCCTAGCCCGGGTCTCACCGCTGTCCTCGCAAGGCCCCTCCCCTATAATATTCACTAAATATGCTAATAATCATATAATATGGTATAACATTTCTTATAATATTATTGGGACAAGAAACCTTGGGAGGGCATCGTGAGTTCCCGATACAGGACACCCCGACAACCAAACAAGGAACACGGAGTACCCTAACCCGGGTCTCAGTGTTGACCTCGCAAGGCTCCTCCCTATAATATTATCTAAGGCATGCAATTTATCATACACTAGCATTTAATTTAATAAATAAACTAGTAGGACGCATGCATAGGCCGAGGCTTCCTAGCATGAGAACCGGGGAACATGATGCATGGCTCATACAAATATCCTAAGGGTGCAAGTCCCTAACATGCAAAGTCTAGGGTAGCATGCATTCTACATTTAAATCATGCTCGCATGGAATACACATTACAATAGGTTAATATAAATCCATGGTGCCCCAGGAGAGGTCGGTATACGCCCAAATGCGTGTAGCGCCTCTCTACTGGGTTGGATTGTCCCACTCACCGGAGATCGGGTCGTCGCGCGACCGCCCGTCAAGATCTGCAAGACAGACATTTATACGGTGAGTTAAAGCCCACAAATACCACAAAATATACCAAAATACTCAAAACAAAACCCAACACTCGGGCAAACGTACATACGACCCGTACGCTCGTTAGCCCGAGCACTCCGACTCACTCCCAAACCCACGGCAACCACCCGCACGGCCACCCGCCCCGGATGCGCCACCGCGCCTCAGCCCGCTCACACAGGCGCACCGCCGGGCCCCTACCCGCACGCCTGGACCCGCAGCCGAGCCACCCGGTGCGCCGCGCGCCCACTGCGCCCCGCCGCAGCAGCCCGCGCGCACCACGCGAGCACACGGCCCCGTGCCTCGCCCCGCGCGCACCCCGCGCGCACCACCACCCTCTACCCGCGCGCACGCCTGTGCCTCTGCCCAGCGCCCCGCGCGCATGCCCCTCTGCGGTGCCCAGCGCCCAGCGCCCCTGCGCCTAGCGCTCAGCACCCTCGCCCAGCACCCCCGGCATCCGCGACCAACTCCCAGCGCTCAGCGCCCAGCACCCGGGACCCTCACCCAACGCCCACGCGCACGCCCGCGCAGCACGCGCCCAGCGCGCCTGGCAGCACGCACCCAGCGCTGCTGCCCGCGCTGCCTGCCTGCGCGCATCGCCGAGTGGCCCGAGCACCGCTCGCCTGCACGCCCGGCACTGCCCGCCTGATGCCCGAGCACCTCCTGCCCAGCACGCCTGCGCGCCCAGCCTGCCTGCCCGGCCTGCCAGCGCACACAGCCCAGCCATCCTACCCAAACTAGCCCTGCCAGCCTACCCTGCGCGCCCCGTACGCCCAGCACCCAGCACGCCCAGCGCCAACCCGAGCGCACGCCCGCGCGCACGTCCACCCGCACGCGCGCGCGCGCCCTGCCGCTGCTCTCCTGCTGCGCCTCCTGTGCTGCCTGCTGCCCGGGACTGCAAGCCTCCCTGCCTGAGCTCCTCTACCACCCACCACCGGCCACCCCAAGGCCTCCGACCATCACCCACAGCCCTCCGACGGCCACCCACCGCCGCCGACCGCCTCCCAACCTCATACCCACCTCCTAACATACATCTATACAAGAAAAGAGAGGAAAACGAGGCTTACCAAGGGGAGGAAGGGAAGTCCGGTTGCTCTCCGCGCACCGAAACCTCTCCCAAAAGGCTTCCAACGCCCGGATCTCTCTTGGCCCTCGAATTGGCCCAAATCAGGGAAGAAGAGAGGGGGGATGGAGGGGAAAAACTCGCCGGAATGGGAATTTGAAAGCACCGGGGTGTAGATCGGGACGCGATCTACACTTCTTATGCTTTAGGTTTTTAGGTTTGAGGGGTCTAAGGGCTTCAAATGGGAGAAAAAGAGAGAGGGGAAAGAGAAAATGGATTTGGTAGGGATGATGAATAGTGACAATCTAATTTTAGATTTCCTTTATATAGCAAGTCACTTAAAATACCCGGATACGCCCCGGAACTGCGAAATTTTGGAAACGTTACCGGAATTCGATGAAATTTTCGTGAGAGGCCTAAAATGGCACCAGGACACCAAATATGCAGTTAGATTTCCAATCGGAGTCCTCTAACTCAGGACGATAGCTAACAGTCCAAAAATTAGCGGTTCTGATCGAAAACCGAAAAAAAAATGAAAAACTGCCAGAACGCTCTAACGGTTACCAGCATGCTAAAAGTGACACATATATAACATTTCTAACGCTGGGGTAGTCTCTACACGGATCCGACGAAGGGAACAGAACAGCCTATCCATACGCATATGATCCACTCGGATCCGCTGACAACACATCTCTACAACTCTAGTGACTTGAATTCATCAGAATTCCTCCAGGGCGCATAACCAAGATGCGGGGAACATGCATTAATATAGACGAGAAAAGAAACCTTGGGAGGGCACCATGAGGTCCCGATATAGGACATCCCGACAACCAAACAAGGAACACGGAGCACCCTAGCCCGGGTCTCAATGTTGACCTCGCAAGGCCCCTTAATATTCCCTAAGGCAATGATATTATATTACCAGTTGCATTTAATTTAACAAATTAAACTAATAGGACGCATACATAGGCCGAGGCTTTCCTAGCATGATAACAAGGTGACAAGATGCATGGCTCTTACACAACCTAAGGGTGCAAGTCCCTAACATACTCAGTGTAGGGTAGCATGCATACTACATATCAATCATGCTTGCATGGATTACATATTAAACAAGTTAATATTAATCTATGGTGCCCCAGGGGAGGACGGTATACGCCCAAGTGCATATAGCGCCTCCCAACTGGGTTGGATTGTCCCACTCACCGGTAATCGGGTCGTCGCGCGACCGTCCGTCAAGATCTGCAAGACAGGGTAATCAACTTGGTGAGTAAAATCCACAAATACACTAAAAATACGCTAAAAACACCCAACACTCGGGCAAACGTACATACAGCCCGTACGCACGCTAGCCTGAGCACCCTGGCTCACTCCCGCACCCCCGGCAACCACCCGCACGGCCACCCGCCCCCGGATGCACAGCCGCGCCTCAGCCCGCGGGCCCAGGCGCACTGCCGGGCCCCTGCCCGCACGCCTGGACACTCTGCCGAGCCTCCCCAAGTGCACCGCGCGCTCACTGCACCCAGCGCAGCAGCCCGCGCGCACAACGCACGCCCTCGCCCAGCGCCTCGCCCCGCGCGCACCACCGTTCGCCTCGCCGCGTGCGCACAGCACGCCTGCGCCTCTGCGCAGCGCTCCGCGCGCACGCTCCCGCACGGTGCCCAGCGCCCCAGTGCCCAGCGCCTAGCACCCGCGCCCAGCACCCACGCCCAGCGCCCAGCACCCAGCGCCCAGCGTCCAGCACACCCGCGCCCAGCACACGCGCCCAGCACGTCCTCCAGCTCCACCCGAGCGCACGCCCGCGCGCACGTCCGCGCGCACGCGCGCGCGCACCCTGCCAGCTGCTCTGCTTGCTGCCTGTGCTTCTGCCTGTGCTGCCATCCTGCCCGAGACAGACAACCACCCTGCCCGAGCCACCCTACCACCCCTCACCGGCCACCAGTGGCCTCCGACCGCCCCCAACCACCACCCACAGCCACCAACCGCCACCACACACTCAAAAACATCCCCTAACATACACCTAAACAAGAAAAGGAAGGAAAGAAGCCTTACCCAAGGAAAAGAGAGGAAGAGAAGGGAACCGGGAGCTCTTCGTGCACCGAAACGCCTCCCCAAAGCCCTCCACCACCAAGGCCTCTTCCCACCTTCAAAGGGGCTGAAATCAGAGGAGAAAAGAGGGGGTGAGAAGGGGCTAAACACACCGGAACTCGAATCCGAAACCACCGGTGGATAGATCGGGAGCTCCCCTTACCTTTCTCTTCTTTGGGTTTTGAGGTCTAAGCACTCTTGGTGGCTCAAAATCAAGAAAAAGAGAGAGGGGGAGAGAGAAAATCACTTGGAGGAGAAGATGAATAGTGGAGTGCAACTTTTCCTACTCACTTAAATAAGTCAACACCCCTTTAATTAGGGTTAAGTAGGGTTAAGGCTTGATTAATTAGATTTAAGTGAGTTTTGACTTAGGTCAACTCAACCACACAAAAAAACAAAAAGGGTTGACCAAGTCATGGGCCCACTTTGACCGAGTCAACTCTCCCAATGACTTCTCGCTCGGTCAAAACCCAGATACGCTGCGGAACTGCGAAATTCTGAAACGTACCGGAATTCGATGAAATTTTTGTGAGTGGCTTAAAATGACACCAGGACACATAATATGCAGTTAGATTTTCAATCGGAGTCCTCAAACACAGGACGATAGCTAACAGTCCAAAATTTTAGCGGTTCCGATCGAAAAACAAAAAAAACTAAAAAACTATCAAAATGCTCCAATGGTTACCAGAAGGCAAAAAGTGACATATATATAACAGCTACATCGCCGACCCACCACACCCTCACCCTCACCCCTCAATATGGTGACATAGGATATTGGGACTAACTAGGCTGTTGGTCGCCCTTGGTCCACCGATAGTCTCTCCCCACTCCGTAGGCCGCTTGGCCACTCCCACATTCAGCACAGTCCGTCCCAAATAAGGAGGTGCCTACTGATGGGAGCCCCTCCACGGGACAACCTTTCTAACGCCGGGGTAGTCTCTACACGGATCCAACAAAGGGAAGAGAACAGCCTATCCATACGCATATGATCCACTGGGATTCGCCGACAACACATCACAACAACTCTAATGTCATGAATTCTTCAGAATTCCTCCAGGGCACATAACCAAGATGCGGGGAACGTATATAATAATAATTAACGAGGGTTAAAATATTATTGAGAAAAGAAACCTTGGGAGGGCAGCGTGAAATCCCGATATAGGACATCCCGACAACCAAACAAGGAACACGGAGTACCCTAGCCCGGGTCTCAATGACCTCGCAAGGCCCCTCCCCATAATATTATCTAAGACATGCAAATAATCATATTCTAGCATTTAATTTAATAAATTAAACTAGTAGGACACATGCATAGGTCGAGGCTTCCTAGCATGCGAACAGGGTGACAGGATGCATGGCTCTTACACATATCCTAAGGGTGCAAGTCCCTAACATACAAAGTCTAGGGTAGCATGCATACTACATTTTAATCATGCTTGCATGGATTACACAAGTTAATATAGCCTATGGTGCCCCAGGGGAGGACGGTATACGCCCAAGTGCATATAGCGCCTCCCTACTGGGTTGGATTGTACCACTCACCAATGACCGGGTCATCGCGCGACCGTCCGTCAAGATCTGCAAAATAGGGTAACCTATTCGGTGAGTAAAATACACAAATAAACCCAAAAATACTATAAAAATACACAACACTCGGGCAAACGTACATACGGCCCGTACGCACGCGAGCCCGAGCACCCCGACTCACTACCGAACCCCCGGGCAGCCGTACGCACGGCCACCCACCCCGGGCGCACAGCCGAGCCCCGGCCAGTGCGCCCAGACGCACTGCCGAGCCCAGCCCGCACGCCCGGACACCCTGCCGAGCCCCCCACCGGTGCACCGCGCGCTCACTGCGCCCCAGCGCAGCAGCTCGCGCGCACACCCGCACGCCCAGCGCCCCATCGCCTCGCCCCGCACGCACCCCCGGCTCGCCCAGCGCGCACTGCGCCCCCTGCGCAGCACCCGCACACCACCCGCTCGGTGCCCTGTGCGCAGCACCCGCACGCGGCCCCGCGCGCACGGCGCGCACTGCGACTCGCGCAGCGCCTCGCGCGCACGCCCCCGCACGGCGCCCAGCGCGCAGCACCCGAACACTGCTGCTCCGCCCGAGCGCACGCCCGACAGCGCCCAACCCTGCGCCTGCTAGCCTGCCTGCCCTGCCTGCCTGCCTGCGCTGCCAGCCTACCCGAGCCAACCTACCACCCTGCCCGAGCCACCCTACCACCCCTCACCGGCCACCAATGGCCTCCAACCGCCACCAACCGCCACCAACAGCCACCAGCACTCAAAACCACCCTCCAAACAAGCATCTAAGCAAGAAAATGAAGGAAAGAGAGCTTACCCTAGGAGAGGAAAGGAAAGGAAGGGGACCGGGAGCTCTTCGTGCACCGAAACACCTCCCCAAAGACCTCCACCACCAAGATCTCTACCTAGCCCAAGAGGGGCTGAAATCAGAGGAGAAAAGAGGGTATGAGAGGGGGTCATACACGTGGGAACTCGAATCCGAGACCACCGGAAGATAGATCGGGACAAGATCTAACCTTTCTCTTCTTTGTGTTCTTGGTTTCAAGCACTCTAACTAGCTCAAAACAAAGAAAAAGAGAGAGGGGGAGAGAGAAAATCAATTGGAGAAGATGATGAATAGTGGGGAGATATTTTAGCTCACTTATATATAATCCCCACAATTAGACTAGGCTAAGCTAGGTTAATTAGGGTTTAAGCTAGGATTAGGGAGGCTTAAGTGTGGTTTGACCCTAGTCAACCCAACCACACAAAAATCCAAACATATTTGACCAAGTCATGGGGCCCACTTTGACCAAGTCAAGTCTCCCAATGACTTCTCGCTCGGTCAAAACCCGGATACGCTTCGGAACTGTGAAATTCTGAAACGTTACCGGAATTCGATGAAATTTTCGTGAGCGGCTTGGAATGGCACCAGGACACATAATATGCAGTTAGATTCTCGATCGGAGTCCTCAAACTCAGGACGATAGCTAACAGTCCAATATTTTAGCGGTTCCGATATAAAAATGAAAAAAACAAAAAAACTGCCAGAATGTCCCAATGGTTACCAGAAGGTTAAAAGTGACAAATATATAACAAAACTAGCCGCCAATATGGTGCGGCTACTCTCCAGTAGCCGCCCCTGTCCAGGTCTTTATATCTTCTAAGTGTGGACTATGGTTTTCGATTTAGTTTTTCTAAGGAAGTTTTCTATTGAATGTCCAAATGTAGTTGTTTCCAATTTTACTTGAAGTAAATTTCTTTTCTTTGGACGGTAAAAATTAGGGTATCTACAGCAGTGTCAATAGATGCGGTCAGTGCCGCACTATTCAGAGATGACCATGAACGGTAACATCCGGTCTTCTACATTAGCAAGGTCCTACTCGACGCCGAGACCCGATATTCGCCCATTGAAAAGCTTATATCGGTGCTTGTGGTAGCAAAAAAGAAGCTCCGGCACTACTTCGAAGCACATCCGGTCGTCATTCTGACGTCCTATCCCATCCGGGTCTTCTTGCACAAACCAGACCTTTACGGACGAACCGCCAAGTGGGCCTTGGAGCTGTCGCCCTTCGACATCGCCTATCCCCCCCCCCCTCGCATCTCAAAAAAAGGTCAAGTGGTAGCCGACTTCCTTCTGGAATTTGACCCCGAGGAGGACATGCAGAGGGCCGTCTCAGAACTCGATGACCCGCTAGAGCTTTCGGACTAGTTGGACCTCTTCGTCGATGGGGCATCTAATGCCGGGGGCAGTGGCGCAGGGATCATATTGAAAGCTCCAGACGGTACCCAGCTCAAACACTCTATTCAGCTGGACTTCCCTTCCACGAACAACGTGGCTGAGTACGAGGCCCTCGTCAATGGATTGCAACTCGCCAAAGCGCTCCATGTGTGGTATATACGAACACACTGCGATTCACAGTTGGTGGTACTGCAGGTCCAAGGGACATACGCTATAAAGGACAAGAGAATGGAGCAATATCACCACCTGACCGTCCGGCTCTCCCAAGATTTCTTCAGCTTTGAAATCAGCTACCTACCTCGCGAGGAAAACAAGGAGCCGGACTCGTTAGCAGTGGCGGCCGCAATCCCAGGGGGACGATGGGTCATGCCGACGGTCCTTCGACGGCCGACAGTCGACCCAGAGCTCATCGTCCATGTGATCAAGAGGGAGACCCCTTGCTGGATGGATCCGATTGATATACACGACGGCACGCTACCAGCAGATCAAATGGAAGCTCAGAAGATGCAACATCGTTCCGCAAGCTACACCATCATAAAAGGAATGCTTTACCGTCGCAACACATGAAGCCCCTTCCTTCGGTGTCTCAGCTCTACCGAAGCCACGCCGTTAATGGAGGAGGTCCATGAGGGGTCCTGCGGCGACCATTCCACTGGACGATCGCTCGCCCATCGAATTCTTGCCCAGAGGTACTATTGGCCCACGCTCAAAAAATATGCCTCCGCGTTCGCCCAAAACTGCGAGAAGTGTCAAAAATTCTCCCCAATTGTCCACCTCCCCGCAAAGGAGCTCCATACACTAACTACCCCCTGGCCGTTTGCCCAGTGGGGGATTGATATCGCAGGACCATTTCCAACCGCCGCGGGAGGGAAGAAGTACGTGCTCCTGGCGACGAATTACTTCACCAAGTGGGTCGAGGCGGAAGCGTACAAGACAGTAAAGCATGCCGACGTCAAGAATTTCCTATGGAGGCATATCATATGCAGGTTTGGCGTCCCCAGGGCCATCATCGCTGATAACGGGACTTAGTTCGTGAACGCTCTAATATGAGAATTCTGTAGTAAATACGGTATCCGACAGCATTTCTCCTCACGAGCGTACCCGCAAGGAAATGGGCAGGCCGAAGCAACCAACCGCACCATATTCACCATGCTCAAGAAGCGGCTAGACGAGAAAAAGGGTGCATGGCTCGAAGAGCTCTCGGGCGTGTTATGGGCCTACTGCACCACCTGAAGGAAGCCCACAGGGGAGTCACCGTTCGCCCTCGCTTACGGGACCGAAGCGGTTATCCCCGCTGAAGTCGGGCTGCCCACTCTACGAACCTCCATTACCCTTACGGACCAAAACAACGAGGCTCTCTCCAATAATGCAGTACTCCTAGAAGAGAGGAGGGAAACCGCTGCAATCTACCTCGATGTCTACCAGCGCCGGCAAGCTCAACATTTCGATAAAAGGGTCCACCCGCAGTTGTTTGTGCCCGGCAAATGGGTGCTCAGACGGGTTACCAACAAGACACGCTAGCCCAATGCGGGGAATCTCAGAGCCAACTGGGAGGGTTGTACGAGGTGGTTGAAGCCTTTGGCAAGGGGGCATATCGACTATGCACCATCGGCCCAAGAAAGTTACTCATAGTAACTCCTTGGAACGCTATGAACTTAAGGAAATTTTATGCGTAGGGCCCTCGGTGGCCACCATTGAATAAATGTAATAGACTCTATTCCTGTTACCTTATTTTTCAACTACTTTCAATAAATGGATGAACTTAAGGAAAGATTGCCCGAAATAATTTTCTGCATCTTGTGAGCCAAATCGATGGTGCCAGGATTATGTCGGCAAGTATTGCTCCTATCCCGCGCATCCTCGATCAAACTCAGAAGCCCCTTGCCGGGCTACGTCGGGCAAAACGGCCCAGCCCGAGGCGGTCGAATCTAACTAAGCCCCTCGCCTAGCTACATCGCGCGAAGCAGCCCAGCCCGAGGCGGTCGTAGTTTACTAAGCCCCTCGCCTGGCTACATCGCGCGAAGCGGCCCAACCCGAGGCGGTCGAATCTAACTAAGCCCCTCGCCTTGCTACATCGCGCGAATCGGCCAAGCCCAAGGCGGTCTAATCTAACTAAGCCCCTCGCCTGGCTACGTCGCGCGAAGCGACCCAGCCTGAGGCAATCGAATCTAACTAAGCCCCTCGCCTGGTTATGTCGCTCGAAGCGGCCCAGCCCGAGGCAGTTGAGTCTAACTAAGCCCCTCGCCTGGCTACGTCGTGCGAAGCGGCCCAGCCCGAGGCGGTCGAATCCAAATAAGTCTTTTGTCTGGCTACGTCCCGTGAAGCGGCCCAGCTCGGAGCGGTCAAATGTAACGGCCTCCCTGACTAGCTGCGTCGCGTAGAATGGCTCAAGCCCAAAATGGATAAAGCCACCGCAACAGCTTTGCCTGGCTACGCAGCGTGAACTGGCCTGGACCTGAGGCGGTAAACCCTAGCCGCGCTAACATCCCATGCCCAAGAAGGCACGGGCGTAACAGCAGTCCGGATTAAACCAGTGATCCGAAGCATGGCAAGCAACAACGATTCAAACGGTTGAGCCCCCCAGCAGGTCATCCGTTACAAATGAACCCAGAAAGGTCACGCACCCTATACGGGGCTAAGACCATGGTGCTCATCCCATTCAAACAAAACATACAACACAATCTTTGCATCAAAAAACTTTTATTGCGGAATTCAGTACACGTAAAGAATATATATACATTTTTACATCCCCGATCACCACCCGAACCTACGGGTGCCACGGGGTCGGTAGCGGCAACGGCGGGGTAGCTCGGAGTACACGATGGGGGCGAATCCCTCCTCCCGATCAATCACTTCCGGCGGGATCCTCCTAGCATTCCCAACAGGCAGGAGAGCAACACCCATGCCTCTCAGTACGTCCGGGCCCGCGTCACCCTAAGCCCGGCGTCGAGGTCATCCTCGAAGGGCGCGCACCTCCCCTTTGAGCTCCAACGCCCGAGACTGCCACCTGGTGGCAGACCGCTGGAGGGAGTCGTGCTCCGCAGTCACCGCCGAGAGCGCCAGAGCAGCCTAAAGGGCCGCCTCCTCTGCCCTAGCCAAAGCGCCTGGGGAAGAGTCTCGACCAACAGCGGGGGAAGGAGCGACAATGTCCTCCTCACCGCCTGACCAGGACTCTTCTTCGTCGCTCTCAACGACAAGTCGGCGCTTCCCCCAACGATCGTCAGCGCGAGGCGGCTGGCCACCTGCCATGCTGTTCTCCCCTCGGATCGGTACACTACCTCCCGCACCGCCATCATGACCCAAGGGAAAGAATCGTCAAGCATCGGCATTCGCCATCAGCTCCCTGGCATCCAAAACCAGCGTCTCCAGCATGATGAGGTCGAAAATGACTGGTCCCACATCAACATTTTCACTGCCTCTTGAACGGTGTCAACCAGAAATCGAACCCTAGAGGCGGGCATACCAACGTAATGCCCTACATGAACAGGGACATGCAAAGTCAAAAAAAAATAAAAAATGAAGCAATGAGCACATGGACGCGTCCTCATCCTTCCACCCTCGATCATGATCCGGGATACCCTGCATGAGATACTTGTCCCCGCGCATGACAAAGCAGTACCGTTGGGAGCTCCCTGGGCACCGGGCAAACCGATAGAAGTACATCACCTCACAAATCCCGAGGCCGTATCCCCAGGTCTCGTTCAAATAGAGGGCAGCGGCCAGGACCCGAAACACGTTAGGGTGGACCTGCATCGGCGCCAGCCCAAAGAATGAAAGAAAAGTGGGGATGAAGGGGTGGAGGGGAAACTGCACGGCCCTCAAGTGATAAACGAAAAAATAGACCTCCCCCGCAAGGAGACCGGCCCCAGCACAAACGAACAGTCCGCCCTCCACTAGCTTCACCATCACCCCGCGCGGAATCGGGAGTCTCTTCTGCGCCATTTCAACCAAGCAACAGGGACGACAGCAGGGGGATCGGAGAAAGTAAGAAGCAAAAACACTTTGGTAGGGACGACGCTATCCCTTTCAATGTTATTTATAGGTGACAAAACTGCCTCTTAGAATTCTTCGTGCTGTTTTTCGAATAAAGCTACTCATCATGATGGCCCCTCAATCGAAGCCCCTTTTGTGCCGACTGACGCTCTTCTCGAAATGGCGTCCCATCGGATCAAACAACCTGGCACCTGACACATCCCCTCATCTCTCTCCCTCAGATGACCTGGCACCTGACACGTCCATTCGTCTCTCTCCCCCCGACGCGAGAAGCACCGTTGAATCCGAAAGGATATGCGTCCTACCCGAGGCGAATAATTTCGGCGTGACACAGTTGATAATCCGACACATGGCGCCTCATATTAGGTTTTTCCCATTCGACAGGAATGACTGCAAGTCGAATGAGAAAAAGGGCGCATCTGTGGGCGCCAAATTTTCTGGCTAAAAGTATTGGGCCGAATCTCGAAGCCCATCCGGTTCGACCCGACTAAATGACGACCCGTAGGGCGCGAGCCCATCTTGATGGGCCGGGTGACCGGTCTCACAGTCCGACGATGCGACAGCACAGCTTACCCAAATCCGAAACGGGTCCGGCCCAAGGATCCAACTGATTACCGCAGACCAAGTAAGTAAGTAATCCATCTAATTATTGCATAGATCCACACAAATCCAGTGCATTAAGGGATAATTATTAGCATTCAATCCCCATTAATTCCATGCAAATCACCAAACCAGATAATTATTAACATGGTCCACCAAATCCCCATGGAATCTGAATATATATGTTAATCCATAATTAACCAAATCAGGGAGCATATCTTTTGTCTCCTGGATAATAATTCAAGGATTCTCGACCGTCCGATGGAGAGGGTCGATCCAAAACCCTAGCACCATTCCATCACCCCTATAAATAAGAGGCAAGAACAGACTCAGGAGGTAGGCACAATCTCTGTTTTCTATTCCCTTTTCGTCGGTCACTTTCACTGACTTGGCGTCGGAGGGTCTTCTGCAGACCCTCCACCTCTCGGTGTTGAAGGCGTTCAGGAGCGGCTAACCGGTGGATCAAGGCGAGCTCGGGCGGAGGAGAACGGGAGAGGCGGAGTCCGTTTACCCGAATCCAGTAAGGCGAATTTTTGCCCCTCCAATGATGATGATGAAATATATGACACATGATGGGGAGAACAGATTCTAGAACCAACAGCACGTGCAGCCCAACCCTAATATTTCCTGTGGCCTCATCTTTTAAATTTTTTTTTTTTTTTACTCCTGCAGCAAACACTAAATTTTTTTTCTATCCTCTTCCCTTTAATTCCCCTAGCACCACAAAATCACAGTTTTAACTTGTAAGTGCATGTATGTTTTCTGTAACTTGTAAAACACAAAATGCAATTTCTGTAAATATTATCTGTAAGTGTATTATTATGCATGTCATGTAAAAATGGTAACTTGTAAAATACTAGAGAAACATACATTAATGTATAACACCTGAAAATATTTTATCACAATAAATACATCAAAATACTTGAATTCATCAAATGTTTACATTCCAACATTCTTTTCCTACCTTAATGAACTGAGATGTATTTTCTCGAATCATCTTCACGTCATTTTGGCTGAAATCGAATCTATTGTTACATCTTCGAGTTAGCAAGGATACATCATTAGGAAGAAAGCGCAATTTAAACAATATTAGAGATGCAACAATTAGTCAAACACCCAAATAAATCAAACACCAATATGTGTGTACTTCATGACAATATAAGGACCACATATATATTAATATTATGCATTAATGTATGGTTCTCTAATGTTTTGCAAGTTACAATTTTTACATAACATAATAATGCATTTACAGATAATATTTATAGAAATTACATTTTATGTTCCCCAAGTTAAAGAAAACATATATGCATTTACAGGGGGAAACTGCAATTTTGTGGAACTAGTGGAATTAAAGGGATGAGGGTAAAAAAAAATTAAGTGTTTGCTATAGGGGTAAAAAAAAATTAGATGTTTGCTGCAGGGGTATAGAAAAAAATTTCAAAAGTTGGGGGCACAGAAAATATTGGGATTGGGCTGTAGGGGTATTTGAGCAATTGACCCTAGAATACATGATAGATGGCCAAATAATAGTTGCCAAATCAGTATTTCACATAAAAATAAGCACTATCCAATCCTATTTCATTCACATAAAAATAAGCACTATCCAATCCTATTTCATTTTTATAATTTGATTAGTCTCATATATATACATTTTCCCCCCGTTTGAGAAGTGGAAATGCCTTATCCAGCCCTGATAGTTATATTGGGATAGATAACAATGTTTTACATAATAAATCCATCTATGTTTGGTTGCATTTTCTTGATTGTTATTTATTCTTATTGGGAAACGTAAAATTCAGATTTTTGTGTTTGGTTGACCTAGAATAAACTGTGGATTAATGGTTGATAAGGGATGGATAGGGAGTTATTATTTTCAAAATGTCAACTTTGCCCCTGGAATATAATTTTGTGTTTAGTGTAATTGATTAATATAAATCAATCCATGATGAGTGTAATTAAATCTGGACCATCCATCTTATGTAATATTTTATAGTGGGCTTTTATATATGTTTTACAACTAATCTATGTATTCAGTGGTGATTCCAATTGCTTTGTGGCGATTCTAATTATCTTATATGAATTTAATTATATTTACTCAATGAGTTGGACATAAATTGAAAAATATATATAAATCATAGGTTATCCATAAAATTGATAGATTTGATTACACAAGTAAGGGTTGTCAATATTGTTGTTGTTATATATGTGTCACTTTTAACCTGCTGGTAACCGTTGGAGCGTTCTGGCAGTTTTTCATTTTTTTTTCAGTTTTCGATCGGAACCGCTAATTTTTGGACTGTTAGCTATCGTCCTGAGTTAGAGGACTCCGATTGAAAATCTAACTGCATATTTGGTGTCCTGGTGCCATTTTAGGCCTCTCACGAAAATTTCATCGAATTCTGGCAACGTTTCTGAAATTTCACAGTTCCGGGGCGTATCCGGGTTTTTAAGTGACTTGCTATATATATATGAAATCTAAATTAGATGGGCACTATTCATCATCCCTACCAACTTGATCTCTCTCGCTCCCCTTCTCCATTTTTCTTGATGTTGAGCCCCTTGGAGAGCTTGAAACAGAAAACCTAAAGCATAGGAAGTGTAGATCGGGTCCCGATCTACACCCTGGTGCTTCCAAATTAGAATTCCGGTGAGTTTTGCCCCTCCGTCCCCCCTCTCTTCTCCTCTGTTTTGGCCCATTTCGGAGGTGGGAGTAGATCCGGGCGTTGGAAGCCCTTTGGGAGAGGTTTCGGTGCGCGGAGAGCAACCGGATTTCCCTTCTTCCCCTCGGTAAGCCCTCTTTCTTCTCCTTTATGCTTAGATGTATGTTAGGAGGGTGGAAATGAGGTTGGGAGGCGGTCGGCGGCGGTGGGTGGCCGTCGGAGGGCTGTGGGGTGGTGGTCGGAGGCCATTGGTGGCCGGAGGAGTGGTGGTGGAGGTGCTCGGGCATGGGGGTTGCTGCCTCGGGCAGGGCAGCAGCACAGGCAGCAGCACAGGCAGCACAGGCGCAGCAGCTGGCAGGGGCGCACGGGTGTGCGCGCGGGTGGCGCTGGGCGAGGGCGCTGGGCGCGGGTGCTGGGCGCTGGGTGCTGGCAGGCGCAGTCGGGCGCGAAGTCGCGCGCGGGTGCGGGCGGAGTGGTCGCGCGGGTGCTGGCGCGAGCGGGGGTGTGCGCGGGAGTGCGCGTGGGCGCGCGCGGGAGTGCGCTCGAGCGTGCGCGCGCGCGGGCAGGGCGCCTGGGCACTGTGCCTGGGTGCTGGGCAGGGCGCCTGGCCATGCGCCTGGGCGCGGTGCTAGGGACCAGTGCGCGCGGTGCTGGGGACCAGTGCGTGCGCGTGCTGGGGCGTGCGTGCAGTGCGCGCAGGGCGCGCTGGGCTGGACGCGCGGGCTCGCGCGAGAGTGCGGCAGTGCGTCGGGGCGCGCGGGCAGGAGCGCGGCAGTGCGCCGGTGGTGTCTGGGTGTGCGGGCTGGGCTCGGCAGTGCACCTTGGCGCGCGGGCCGGGGCTTGGCTGTGCGCCCGAGGCGGGTGGCCGTGCGTGCGGTTGCCCGGTGGGTTCGGGAGTGAGTCGGGATGCTCGGATACGCGTGCGTACGGGCCGTATGTACGTTTGTCCGAGTGTAGAGTATTTTTGGATGTATTTATGTAGTTTACTCACCGTATAAATGCCTGTCTTGCAGATCTTGACGGACGGTCGCGCGACGTCCCGATCTTCAGTGAGTGGGACAATCCAACCCAGTAGAGAGGCGTTATACGCATTTGGGCGTATACCGACCTCTCCTGGGGCACCATGGATTATATTAACCTGTTGTAATATGTATTACATGTGAGCATGATTTAATTGTAGAATGCATGTTACCCTAGACTTTGCATGTTAGGGACTTGCACCCTTAGGATATGTGTATGAGCCATGCATCATGTCCCCCTGTTCTCATGCTAGGAAGCCTTGGCCTATGCATGTGTCCTACTAGTTTATTTAGTAAATTAAATGCTAGTGTATGATAAATTGCATGCCTTAGATAATATTATAGGGAGGAGCCTTGCGAGGTCAACACTGAGACCCGGGTTAGGGTACTCCGTGTTCCTTGTTTGGTTGTCGGGGTGTCCTGTATCGGGAACTCATGCTGCCCTCCCAAGGTTTCTTGTCCCAATAATATTATAAGAAATGTTATACCATATTATATGATTATTAGCATATTTAGTGAATATTATAGGGGAGGGGCCTCGCGAGGACAGCGGTGAGACCCGGGCTAGGGTACTCCGTGTTCCTTGTTTGGTTGTCGGGGTGTCCTATATCGGGAACTCACGCTGCCCTCCCAAGTTTCTTTCCCCCAATGATATTCCACCCTTGCTAATTATTGTGTATGTTCCCCGCATCTTGGTTATGCGCCCTGGAGGAATTCTGAGGAATTCATGACATATGAGTTGTAGAGATGCGTTGTCGGCGGATCCAAGTGGATCATATGCGTATGGATAGGCTGTTCTGTCCCCTTCGTTGGATCCGGTAGAGGCTGCCCCAGCGTTAGAAAGGCCGTCCCTTCCAAGGGTTCCCATCAGTAGGCGCCTCCTGATTTGGTTTCGGACTGGGCCGAAGTTGTGGGTGAAGACCAAGCGGCCTACGGAGTGGAGGAGAAACTATCGGTGGACTAAGGGTGAACAACAGCCTAGTCAGTCCCAAAATCCTATGTCACCCATTGAAGGGTGAGGGTGAGGGTGTAGTGGTTTGGCGATTGAGCGACCCACTAGTTTGAGTATTTGTTACCATTTTGTGGTTGTTAATAAGAGATTGTGGATTATTAAGATCTAGATAGTGGTCAATATTGTCTGTGATGCATGGGTTGTGCCGTTCACTGAGCGTGTGGCTCACCCCTCGCATATTTTTCCCCAGTTGCCACTGAGCCTGAGCTGGAGCCGGAGCAGCAGTTGGAGCTTTCCGAGGGATTCCTTCAGTAGCGGAGCAGCGCCACGTTCCGCGAGTGCCAGAGGTTATCAGCATCCCTTCTTGACTGTATGTATTTTATTTCCGTGCTTGGCACGCGTCTGTGTATATTCAGTTGTATTGGTGTATATTGGCTCTCACAGGACAGATGATTGAGTATCGAGTCTGTAGTATGTTTATTTACAGATTCAGTCTTTTGCTTCCGCATTTGGTGTATATATCATGTCAGCCTCTTTGTTGTCTGTGTGTCATTCTGGTTGTTTGTGTATGATATATTATTGACCTCCTGTGTAGATTCTGATATTTTATATACACTTGCCGCGTCCCGGGGACGACCGCCCTGGAGCGTGACAAAAGTTGGTATCAGAGCCTGGTCCTGTCAAAGCCAATGGTCTTCTTTTCGTAGAGATGAGTCCTAGGATTTCTATATGTGTATTCTGATCCTAGTGTCTGGTTTTCTTAGGGTGTTGATATGCCTCCTCGCAGAGGACGGCGCGGACGAGGTCCCTCTCGGTCTTTGGAGGTTTCCGGACCTACCAGAGACGAGGATGCTACTGGAGAGCCCTTGACGCAGGAACCTCCTGCTTGGGAGCGTGCTTTCGCTCGGTTGGCTGATTTGGTGGAGACCCAGACCAGAGTGTTGGCAGAGCAGGCTAGAGAGATTCATGAGCTGAGGACGGCTCGCGAGGCAGTTCCGCAGGTCCCCTTGGCGGCAGATCCGCCTGTGGTACCCGATGTACCCCCAGTTCCAGTGGCATTTCCGGCGGTGGGAGTTCAGGGTCCCCTGAAGAGGGAGGAGGAGCTAGAGGCGGCGGCGCGAGTGCAGCAGAGTGGCCTCAACGCCTTTCTGAAGCTCCACCCTCCCGAGTTCCATGGGCAGACGGCAGATCCTCTTGCGCCAGAGCGTTGGTTGAGGGAGGTGGACACGATCTTCGCGGCCATGATTTACACTGATCGTCAGCGAGTCCCCCTGGCCACCTTTATGCTGAAGGGTAACGCCGCCGACTGGTGGGCTACCCGAGTGGTGGACATCCCAGAGGGAGTGGAGCAGCTTTCTTGGGCGGGTTTCCGGAGGCATTTTCTGGACGAGTATTTCCCGTTCTCGACGCGCCAGATCATGATGCGGGAGTTCGAGCAGTTGACACAGGGCTCCATGTCGGTTGCTGACTACTCTACGCGCTTCACGGGGCTTTCCAGGTTCGCTCCAGCCTTGGTGATGGACGAGGACACGCGGTGCCGCCGTTTCGAGCTTGGTCTCAGCAGCGCTATCCGGGTTCACGTCACTTCCCATGCATTCTCGAGGTTCTCAGACTTGGTGTCTCGAGTGAAGACAGTCGAGCGAGATCTCGGGATCATCGTGGGGGTTCCGACCCCTTCTGCAGATCAGGGTCCTTCCGGGAGTCGGGACCAGGGGCAGCGCAGGAAGAAGAGGCCCCGCTTCGATCAGTCATGTCACGCCCCGGGCGTCCCCGAGACGCGGCAAGTGTATATAAAATATCAGAATCTACACAGGAGGTCAATAATATATCATACACAAGCTACTAGAATGACATACAGACAACAAAAGCAGGGCTGACATGATATATACACCAAATGCGGATAACTAAAGACTGAATCTGTAATCAAAACACACTACAGACTCCATACATAATCACATGTCCTGTGAGAGCCAATATACATACAAAGACGTCCAAATACAACACAAACGCGTGCCCAAGCATGGAAAATAATACATACTGGTACAAGGGATGCTGATAGTCTCTGCAACTCGCGGGACGTGGCGCTACTCCGCTACTGATGAAGTCCCTCGGGGAACTCCTCCTTCGGATCCGACTCAGATGACACTGAAGAAAAATATTCTGCGAGGGGTGAGCCACACGCTCAGTGAACGACACAACCCATGCATCACAGACAATATTGACCACAACCAGATATCTTTATAATCCAGAATTCATATTACTTAATCCACAAATGATAGCACAACTCAAAGCCGTGGGTTGCTCAATCGCCAACCCACTACACCCTCACCCTCATCCTTCAATGGGCGACAAAGGATTTTGGGACTGGCTACACAAAACCAGCGGGTCGCTTCCGCCAACCCACCACACCCTCACCCTCACCCTTCAATGGGTGACATAGGATATTGGGACTAACTGCACCAAAAACCAACGGGTCGCTTCCGCCAACCCGCTACACCCTCACCCTCACCCTTCAATGGGTGACATAGGATTTTGGGACTTACAAGCATCCAATCACAACTCCAGTGGGTCGTTCATCGCCAACCCACTACACCCTCACCCTCACCCTTCAATGGGTGACATAGGATTTTGGGACTGACTAGGCTGTTGGTCACCCTTGGTCCACCGATAGTCTCTCCTCCACTCCGTAGGCCGCCTGGTCTACTCCCACATTCAGCACAGTCCGTCCTAAATCAGGAGGTGCCTACTGATGGGAGCCCTCTGTCAGGAAGGCCTGTCTAACGCTGGGGTAGTCTCTACCGGATCCAACGAAGGGAACAGAACAGCCTACCCATCGCATATGATCCACTTGGATCCGTAGACGGCACATTATAACAACACTAATGTTCTGAATTCCTCAGAACCCACCAGGGCGCATAACTACGATGCGGGGAACATGCATAAGGTTATAACAAGGGTGGAATATCATTGGGGGAAAGAAACTCGGGAGGGCAGCGTGAGTTCCCGTTATACGGCACCCCGACAACCAAACAAGGAACACGGTGTACCCTAACCCGGGTCTCACCGCTGTCCTCACAAGGCCCCTCCCCTATAATATTCACTATAACATGCAATTTAACAAATACTAGCATTTAATTTAATAAATAAACTAGTAGGGCACATGCATCGGTCGGGCTTCCTAGCATGGAAACAGGGGACATGCTGCATGGCTCATACACATCCTAAGGGTGCAAGTCCCTAACATGCAAAGTCTAGGGTAACATGCATTCTACAATTAAATCATGCTCGCATGAATTTCATATTACTGCAGGTTAATATTTATCCATGGCGCCCCAGGAGAGGTCGGTATACGCCCAAGTGCGAATAACGCCTCTCAACTGGGTTGGATTGTCCCACTCACCGGAATCGGGGTCGTCGCGCGACCGTCCATCTAGATCTGCAAGACAGACATTCAATATGGTGAGAAACCACACAATTTATACATAAAAATGCATAGAAATACCCAAAACTCGGATAAGCATGCATACGGGCTCGCACGCATGCGAGCACGCGCGTACGCACGCGAGTTCGAGTGCCCCAACACCTACCCGAACCCTCGGGCAGCCATTCGCATGGCCCCCTCCATGCACACGCACGAATGCGCACGCACGCACACACCCCGGCACCATCGGCGCACTGCCGCGCGCTTGCCCGCGAGCCCAGATGCGCACCCGCACGCATGCGCACGCTCGCGCGCGCCCACGTGCACCGCGCGTCCAGGCCGCGCCCCTCGCCCAGCACCCCGCGCACTGCCCCAGCACGCCCCAGCACGCGCACGCACGCGCATGCACGCGCGCGCTCGCACTGGTTCCCTGCCCAGCGCCCAGGCGCACTGCCCAGGCGCACTGGCCGCGCGCGCGCACGCCCGCGCGCCCCCGCGTGCGCCCCCGCTCGCGCCAGAACCCGGGCGCACCCGCGCGCCCGCTCCGCGCGAACCCGCGCACCCGCGCGCACGCACCCGCGCGCGACTGCGCGCCCGACTGCGCCCGCCAGCGCCCAGCGCCCAGCACCCTCGGCCAGCACCCGCTACCCGCGACCCAGCGCTCAGCGCCCAGCACCCGGGACCCTCACCCAGCGTCCACGCGCACGCCCGCGCAACACGCGCCCAGCGCGCCTGGCAGCACGCGCCCAGCGCGCCTGCCAGCCTGCCCGCACTGCTTGCCCGCGTTGCCTGCCTGCGCGCGTCGCCGAGTGGCCCGAGCACCGCTCGCCTGCACGCCCGGGGCACTGCCCGCCTGATGCCCGAGCGCCCCTGCCCTGCTCGCCTGCGCGCCCAGCCTGCCAGCGCGCACAGCCCAGCAGCCTGCTCCACACGCCTCTCCCTGCACCCCCCGAGCGCACGCCCGCGCGCGCACCCGCGCGCACGCGCTCGCGCGCCCAGCAAACTGGTGCCCTGCTCCCAGCCTACCCAGCTAGCCCTGCCAGCCTAGCACCCGACTAGCCCTGCACGCCCGGCACCAGGCACGCCCAGCGCCAGCCCGAGCGCACGCCCGCGCGCACGTCCACGCGCACGCGCCCGCGCATCCGCGCCAGCCACTGCGCCTGCACCACCCTGCGCTGCTGCCCTGCCCAGGACAGCAGCCGCCCAGCCCGAGCCGCACGCCTGCCAGCCCGAGCTCCTCTACCCCCCCCATCTCCGACCACCACCACAGCCTCCGACCGCCTCCCACAGCCCTCCGACGGCCACCCACCGCCGCCAACCACAAAACCACCCCCCTAGCATTCATCTATGCAAGAAAAAGAGGGAAAGGGGGCATACCAAGGGGAGGAGGGGAAGTCCGGTGGCTCTCCGCGCGCCGAAACCTTTCTCAAAGGCTCTCCTACGCCCCGATCTACCTCCACCGCCGAGATGGCTCAAATCAGGGACGAAGAGAGGGCGGACGGACGGGCAAAACTCGCCGGAATTGGGATTTGAAAACACCGGAGTGTAGATCGGGACCCGATCTACACTTCCTATGTTTTAGGTTTTAAGTTTTGAGAGGTCTAGGGGGCTCAAAAGGGAGAAAAAGAGAGAAGAGGAGAGAGGGAGATCATTGGGGAAGACAATGAATAGTGCTCATTGACTTTTCCCACCCACCTTATATACCAAGCGACTTAAAAACCCAGATACGCCCCGGAACTGCGAAATTTTGGGAACGTTACCGGAATTCGATGAAATTTTCGTGAGAGGTCTAAAATGGCACCAGGACACCAAATATGCAGTTAGATTTCCAATCGGAGTCCTCTAGCTCAGGACGATAGCTAACAGTCCAAAAATTAGCGGTTCCGATCGAAAACCCTAAAAATTTTAAAAACTGCCAGGACGCTCTAACGGTTACCAGCAGGCTAAAAAGTGACACATATATAACAAGTCAGCGGCTGCCTCTTCTCCAGCAGATGCGGTGCCAGTGTGGGATCCAGCACCCATTGCAGCAGTGCCCATCCAGTCCATGCAGCTGGAGAGGCGGCGCTGCTTCCATTGTCAGCGCATCGGGCATATCAGACACAATTGCCCTGATGCTGGCCGACCCCGAGTGCTACCTCAGCAGCCGCAGTTCTTACAGCAGCAGCTTCCGCGCCAGCAGCAGCAGCCTCAGCGTCAGCAGCAGCCACAGGATGGTCGAGTTGACCAGTGGAGGCAGCCAATGCAGCCGGCGAGGCGTGCCCCTACTCCTCAGCCGCGGTTGGTCCAGGGCAGAGTTGCAGCGCTTACGGCCGAGGAGGCGCAGCCTTCGGGTATCATGGTTCGAGGTATTATCTTGTGTTCTCAACTCTCCAGTAATAGGATATAATTGTGGGTGTGTGTTTGGTTGCTGTTATGCAAGTGTGTGTGGTATTTGGTGAGCGAGTGTCAAGAGCGATTGATTGAGTTAAGGAAGCCGGGTTGTAGCCGTCCTAGCAGCGAGTTCCCATCAGTAGGTACCACCGATGCAGTCGGAGGGGTACTGAATTTGGGAGTATACCAGGTAGGGGCTACCCGGGAAGAGATTATTGAATGGTGCCGCGAGCGTGGAATCGCTCTCCCCTTCGTTGGATCCGCGTAGTACAGCCCCGGCGTTAGACAGGCTCCCGGTCAGAGGACCAGGCGAGCTACGGAGCGGGGAGAGGCTACCGGTGGACCAGGGGTAGAGAGCAGTCTAAGTCTCTCCCAAAGTCCCAAAATGTCTCCTTTCGGGAGTGAGGGTGTGGATGAGGCGAAGACGGGTCGCTCGTGACCCAATTTCTGTTGGATCGTTCCCAATGATGTTGGGTCCGATCTTGTAGTGGATGTTGAAGGACATCGTTGGGTGATCATCTAGAGGTAGATGATCCGGAGGGGTTAGTAGTGTTCTTTAAAATGATGTCTTCTTCTAGTGTTCCTTTCTGGATTAAGGGGCCTTGTGAGGTCGGCGTTGAAACCCGGGCTAGGGTACTTCGTGTTCCTTGTTTGGTTGTCGGGGTATCCTATATCGGGATTTCATGGTGCCCTCCCGAGGTTTCTTTTCCCAGGCAAGGGATACCATGGAAGCATCAGATGGATGGAAGATCCAGTGCGAGTTTTGGTTAGAGGTTAAGGCCTTTTGGGCTGTGTGATTTTTGGTGAAGGCATATCTGTGGACCCGGGCAAGACGCTCGTCGCATCAAATTGGCGTCGACCGTCGAACCCCACAGGGATTCGGAGCTTCCCGAGTTTAGCGGGTTATTGCAGGAAGCTTGACGAGGGACTCTCGAAGATAGCTGTTCCTCTTAACCGCCTTACTCGGAAGGATGTCCGGTTCGAGTGGTCCCCTTCTTGCGAGGAGAGCTTCCTGGAGTTTTATCGGAGGCTCACCTCAGCGCCAATTCTTACCCTTCCGTCTTGGAGGGTGGGTTCGCAGTTGGGTAAGGGTGTGTCCACGATCCTGCTCACGTCATCCCGTTCGAGCCGCTCGTCTCTGAGCCGGACAGTCATTCGTGGAGCAGTCGATTGAGATCATGGACCGCCGCGTGAGGAGGCTCTGCACCAAGACCGTCCAGTTGGTCGAGGTGCGATGGCAGCACCGTTCCGGTGTCGAGGACACTTGGGAGCTCAAGGATGCCAGGTGTGACGCGTATCCGCATCTTTTCCCCTCCTAGATGTTTTTGCATATTTTGAGGACAAAATTTCCTAAGGGGGAAGAATGTTATATGTGTCACTTTTAGCCTGCTGGTAACCGTTGGAGCGTTCTGGCAGTTTTTCATTTTTTTCGGTTTTCGATCGGAACCGCTAATTTTTGGACTGTTAGCTATCGTCCTGAGTTAGAGGACTCCGATTGGAAATCTAACTGCATATTTGGTGTCCTGGTGCCATTTTAGGCCTCTCACGAAAATTTCATCGAATTCCGGTAACGTTTCTGAAATTTCACAGTTTCGGGGCGTATCCGGGTTTTTAAGTGACTTGCTATATAAGTGAGATCTAAATTAGATGGGCACTATTCATCATCCCTACCAACTTGATCTCTCTCTCCCCTTCTCCATTTTTCTTGATTTTGAGCCCCTTGGAGGGCTTGAAACAAAAAACCCAAAGCATAGGAAGTGTAGATCGGGTCCCGATCTACACCCCGGTGCTTTCAAATTCGAATTCCGGCGAGTTTTGCCCCTCCATCCCCCCTCTCTTCTTCCCTGATTTGGCCCATTTCGGAGGTGGGAGTAGATCCGGGCGTTGGAAGCCTTTTGGGAGAGGTTTCGGTGCGCGGAGAGCAACCGGATTTCCCTTCTTCCCCTCGGTAAGCCCTCTTTATTCTCCTTTATGCTTAGATGTATGTTAGGAGGGTGGAATTGAGGTTGGTGGTGGTCGGCGGCGGTGGGTGGCCGTCGGAGGGCTGTGGGGTGGTGGTTGGAGGCCATTGGTGGCCGGAGGAGTGGTGGTGGAGGTGCTCGGGCATGGGGGTTGCTGCCTCGGGCAGGGCAGCAGCACAGGCAGCAGCACAGGCAGCAGGCGCAGCAGCTGGCAGGGGCGCGCGGGCGTGCGCGCGGGTGGCGCTGGGCGCGGGAGCTGGGCACTAGGCGCTGGGCGAGGGTGCTGGGCGCTGGCGGGCGCAATCGGGCGCGCAGTCGCGCGCGGGTGCGCGCGGGCGCGCGCGGGAGTGCGCGCGAGCTGCGCGCGCGGGCAGGGCGCCTGGGCACTGTGCCTGGGTGCTGGGCAGGGCGCCTGGCATGCGCTGGGCGCGGTGCTGGGGACCAGTGCGCGCGGTGCTGGGGACCAGTGCGTGCGCGTGCTGGGGCGTGCGTGCAGTGCGCGCGGGGCGGCTGGGCTGGACGCGCGGTGCCGCGGCGCGCGCGCGAGAGTGCGCGTGTGTGCGGCAGTGCGTCGGGGCGCGCGGGCAGGCGTGCGACAGTACGCCGGTGGTGTCCGGGTGTGCGGGCTGGGCTCGGCAGTGCGCCTTGGGGCGCGGGCCGGGGCTCGGCTGTGCGCCCGAGGCGGGTGGCCGTGCGTGCGGTTGCCCGGTGGGTTCGGGAGTGAGTCGGGATGCTCGGATACGCGTGCGTACGGGCCGTATGTACGTTTGTCCGAGTGTTGGGTATTTTAGAATATTTTGATGTATTTATGTAGTTTACTCACCGTATAAATGCTGTCTTGCAGATCTTGACGGACGGTCGCGACGACCCGATCTTCGGTGAGTGGGACAATCCAACCCAGTAGAGAGGCGTTATACGCATTTGGGCGTATACCGACCTCTCCTGGGGCACCATGGATTTATATTAACCTGTTGTAATATGTGTATTCCATGAGCATGATTTAAATGTAGAATGCATGCTA
>JAUJYN010000030.1:1272849-1334959 GCA_030737835.1 Acorus gramineus | reverse complement strand
GCTAGGAAGCCTCGACCTATGCATGTGTCCTACTAGTTTAATTTATTAAATTAAATGCGAACTTATGGTATTTTAGCATGCCTTAGGGAATATTAAGGGGCCTTGTGAGGTCAGCATTGAGACCCGGACTAGGGTACTCCGTGTTCTTGTTTGGATGTCGGGATATCCTATGTCGGGACCTCATGGTGCCTCCCAAGGTTTGTTTTCCGATAATATTATAATATATGTCTCCCCGCATCTTAGTTATGCGCCTTGGAGGAATTCTGAAGAATTCATGACATTTATAAGTTGAGATCGGTGTCGACGGATCGAGTGGATCGTATGCGTATGGATAGGCTGTTTCTGTTCCCTTCGTTGGATCCGTATAGAGACTGCCCCAGCGTTAGGAAGGCCGTCCCGTAAAAGGGCTCCCATCTGTAGGTACCTCCTGATTTGGATTCGGACTGTGCTGAAGTGTGGGAGTAGGCCAAGCGACTACGGAGTGGAGGAGAGACTATCGTGGACCAAGGGTGATTAACAGCCTAGTCAGTCCCAATATCCTATGTCACCTATTGAGGGGTGAGGGTGAGGGTGTGGTGGGTCGGCAATGTAACGACCCACTGGATTGTGTATTTCCTGCCACTTGAGGCTTGATTAATTATTTGTGGTTAATATAAATTGTGATGCATGGGTTGTGCTATTCACTGAGCGTGTGACTCACCCCTCGCATAATTTTTCTCCAGTTATCACCGAGTCGGATTTGAAGGAGGAGCTTCCCGAGAGACTTCATCAGTAGCGGAGCAGCGCCACGTCCCGCGAGTATTAGAGGCCATCAGCATCCTTTCTTTTGATTGTATGTATATATTTCGTGCTTGGGCACCGTTTGTATATTATTTGGATGTATGTGTGTATATTGGCTCTCACAGGACAGTTGATTATGTTCGAGTCTGTAGTATGTTTTTGAATTACAAACTCAGTCTTTTAGCTTCCGCTATCTGTGTATATATCATGTCAACTTGCTTTCGTCTGTGTTGTCATTTTAGTTGTTGTTTAGATATGTTATTGATCTCCTATATATCTGCTGATATCATGTATACACTTGCCGCGTCCCGGGGACGGCCGCCTGGGGCGTGACACTGACTAGGCTGTTAATCACCCTTGGTCCACCGATAGTCTCTCCTCCACTCCGTAGGCCGCCTGGTCTACTTCCACAATTCAACACAGTCCGTACCCAAATCAGGAGGTGCCTACTGATGGGAGCCCTCTGTCAGGAAAGCCTGTCTAACGCTGGGGCAGTCTCTATACGGATCCAACGAAGTGAACAGAAACAGCCTATCCACACGTATACGATCCACTTGGTCCGCGGCATTCCCTTAACTGGAAAAAAAGAAACCTTGGGAGGGCACCATGAGGTCCTAATATAGGATATCCCGACAACCAAACAAGGAACACGGAGTACCCTATCCCGGGTCTCAACGCTGACTTCGCAAGGCCCTTTAACCCAGAGAAGGGAGACTCTACAGATGTCATGAATTCTTCAGAATTCCTCTAGGCGCATAACCAAGATGCGGGGAACATATATAATAACTACCAGGTTATAATACTTACTAAGGCATGCAAAAATACTATAAGTTCGCATTTAATTTAATAAATTAAACTAATAGGACACATGCATAGGTCGAGGCTTTCCTAGCATGAAACAGGGTGTTAGGATGAATGGCTCATACACATATCCTAAGGGTGCAAGTCCCTAACATACAAGGTCTAGGTGGCATGCATACTACATACTAATCATGCTTGCATAGATTACATATTATACAAGTTAATATTAAACTATGGTGCCCCAGGGGAGGACGATATACGCCCAAGTGCATATAGCGCCTCCCTACTGGGTTGGATTGTCCCACTCACCAATACCCGGCTCGTCGCGTGACCGTCCATCAAGATCTGCAAGACAGGTATTTAACACGGTGAGTAAAATACACAAGTACAAACAAAACACACTAAAATACCCAACACTCGAACAAGCGTACATACGGCCCGTACGCACGCAAGCCCGAGTGCCCCGACTCACTCCCGCACCCTGGGCAGCCATACGCACGGCCACCCGCCTCGGGCGCATAGCCGCGCCCTAGCCCGCGCGCCCAGACGCACCGCACGCTCAGGCGCACGCACGCGCGCGCCCGTGCGCACCGTGCGTCCAGCCCCGGATGCACCCGCGCACACTGCGACCCAGCGCAGCGCCTCGCGCGCACACCCGCCCGCACTGCGCTGCAGCGCAGTGCCCCGCACGCACTCCCCGCTTGCCTCACCGCGCGCACAGCAAGCACTGCGCCTCTGCGCAGTGCTCCGTGCGCATGCCCCCGCACGGTGCCCAGCGCGCAGCACCCGCACGTGGCCCCGCGCGCACAGCACGCACTGCGCCTCTGCACAGCGCTCCGCACGCGCGCCCCCGCACGGCGCCCAGTGCGCAGCACCCGCACACCACCTGCTCAACCCGCGTACTGCGCCCCCTACGCCTGCCAGCTCGCCCGACAGCGCGCCTGCCCAGCGCCTGCTAGCCTGCGCTGACTACCTGCCTGCCTACCTGTCTGCCCGCGCGTGCAGGCCCGATGAGCCCGCACTGCCCGAGCCGGCTCTACCACCCCAACCGCCACCAACAGCCACCGACAGCCACCCAACCACCCTGAAAGCCATGCATACCCAAAAACACCTTCTAATCAAGCATCTAAACAAGGAAAGGAAGGAAAAAACTCACCCAAGGAGAGGAAGGAAAGGGGAGGAAGAACGGGTGCTCTTCGCGCACCGAAACACCACCTCCAAGGCCACCACCACCAAGACCTCTTCTCAGCCAAAGAGGGGCTGAAAACAGAGGTAAAAAGGGGTTATAAGAGGAGGAAAAACAAAGGGAAATGAAGATCCAAGACCACCGGAAGATAGATCGGGTCCTCACCTTCCTTTTCTCCGTCTAGGGTTTTTCAATCCAACACCCCTAGCTAGATCATAAAGGGGATTTAAAGAGAGGGAGAGAGAGCTTGAGAGAGTGGAGAAGATGATGAATAGGGGAGGGGGAACTATTTCTAGGCGTGGGATGTATTTGAGGCACACACACACCACACACACTCACTCACACACTCACCACTTAAAGATTAATTAGGTTAACTAGGTTTAGGTTAGGTTTAGGTGGGTCTAAGTGCACTTTGACCCTAGTCAACCCAACCACACTAAAAGCCAAAACCATTTAACCAAGTCAAAGGTCAACTTTGACCAAGTCAAGTCTCCTAATGACTTTTCGCTCGGTCAAAACCCGGATACGCTTCGGAATTGTGAAATTCTGAAACGTTATCAGAATTCGATGAAATTTTCGTGAGTGGCTTGAAATGGCACCAGGACACATAATATGCAGTTAGATTTTCAATCGGAGTCCTTAAACTCAGGATGATAGCTAACAGTCCAAAATTTTAGCGGTTCTGATCGAAAAACGAAAAAGCTGAAAAACTGCCAGAATGTTCCAATGGTTACCAGAAGGCTAAAAAGTGACACATATATAACAACTTTCCACCCAAGAAAAGAAAAGAAAAGAAGTGATAAAAAGAAGAAAGCCAGAGGGACCTAGAAAGTAGGACATATGCTAGGATTGGGACAATTTTAAAAATTGGTTCAAGGAAGATACTACTTTCATCCCTATTCACCCACTCTTTTATCCATTGTGATGAGATTGGAATTAAATCATGTCTACTGGAAGACGAAATTTCAACCAAGGGTGAAATTTTCTTACGTTTACGTCAACATACACTCTCACATGAGTCTATTTAAAGTCTTGTTTATCTAATAGATGCTTATTTAAATTGATTCATGGCACATTCATGGAGTTCTCAGCATACTTAGAATAAGATGATCAAGTATTTGAGAGCCATATTACTTGAAAAATCATCACCTTAAGGCCAAGCCAATCTAAATGCAATCCTGGGTTGGGCATGGGTGACCACAAGGATCCCTTCTCAGGGAACTTGATGGTATACCTTACTTGAAATGAGAGATTAAAATATTGCCCTCTCACATTAAAGTCTTTTGAAAAATCAAAATGCCCCCTTATGCTCACTTAGACTCTTTACTCACACTCAAACATAAGTTTGCATTTTTGTTTTCCAAACATTTAGGCACCAAATTTTTCCAAATGTCTCCCACACCTACTCACAAAATTTCCTCTATCACACCTAATTGCCCCCTCATGCACCTATACACATGTTTAGAAGATTGCCCCACTCTTACACTTGAGGCCACTATGAACCCCTCTTTTTTGACACCGGGCATGAGGTTTTGCACTCCCTTTTCCTTACTTTATTTTTCAATTGCCTTAGAAGAATTTTAGCCCTTGACAATTCAAGCAAGAGGGGCTCGAAATTCAGTGCGGGGGCACAATCTAAATCGATATGACACGTGGTTCATGGAAATAATATTTTTATAATTTTTAAAGACAACAAAGGATTAATAGGACTCTTAGCAAAAACAATAGGGCAGCAGGCTTAAATAAAATTGCCCCAGGCAAGGGGCGACTACCCTAGACTAGCCGACAGAGCTCGGACTGCTTGAATGAACCAACCAGCGGGTTTCCATGAACAAATTGAACCATTTCCCAGGCGGCTACTTCATGTTAGCCATCTGAATATGACGGTTCACTCCAACAAGCCGGTGCCCATACAAGTAAAATTCTCTAGTCTCCTAGCAAATACAACAAACGAGCCATCTCCGTAGGATGATTGATCGCTATTAGCCACCCCTTAGCTGCTACCAAACTTGAATTTTTAGTCCGGTTTAAATCAACTCTTTGAAAACCTACTAGGAACATCCATTTCCAAAACCCATGAATACATACTCCACCTCCTAGTCTCTCCTCTCCAACCTATGGTGGAGATGAGCCTCGACTCCTCTAGCTTGGTCCTTGATTGCTCTCAGTTGCTCCTCCATCTCCTTTGACCTCACCTCCATAGCCCAGATTCTCTCCTCACTCGCTTGGAGCGCATCTCGATCTCTCTCTCCGGCCATCTGAAGAGACCAGATCAAGTTGCTCATCAATCAACTGGGAGCACTCGTCGATGCCTCCAACTTAGATACTCTCCCCTGGAGTGTATTCCATTCATGGCACAGGGCAATCGACTCCTCTTGTCTCAAGATGACCATAGACCTTAGTTGGCCCATCTCTTCCTTGGCCCTGGCCAATGCCTCCCTGGCTTAGTCAAGCTCCATTCGGGTTGCCATCATCTCACTTCAGACCATGTCCAAGTCCCTCACCATCTCTCACTCTCGCTCGGAAGAAACAGTCAGAGGAGCAGAAGAAGAGGAAGCACAATCGGCCCTCGCCCTCATGCGCATCTCCACCTGATCCTCAAGATACCTCACTTGAGCCTTCAAGTGACGTCTATGGGAGTTTAAGCGCTCAACTTGCTCGGTCCTTGCCTGGAGGTTCTGGTTAACCGTCTCCAATTTCTTTTCCCGTTTATTCGTTTCAGCCTACACAAAATCAAAATCACCTTTATACATCTATACAAAAGAAAAGATATAAAGGAGAAGACAAAAAGGAACTCGGTTACATAAGGATCGGGAATGGCCTCCTCCATGGTCCCGAGGATGCTCGCATACTCCTCGCTATACCATGCCAGGTAGTCTTCATTGCTCATCAACTCGGTGTGACGCTCGACCAAGATACCTCTCTGGTCTCACTCGCTCAAATACACCGAGTAATTCCTCAGAAGGTTCGTATATCGAAGGATGCCAGCCAAGGGAATTAGAGGACGCTTGGGTGGAGGATTAGATACCCACTGATGGTATCCAAGTTGATTGACTACCTGGCTGATAGCGTTGAAGACAACCTCATTGAAGAAAATCAATCAGATGTCCATCGACAACTCTTGAGGAACGTCTTGTCACGCCCCAGGGCCGGCCGACCCCGGGACGCGGCAGGTGTATATATGATATCAGTAACAAGAGTTCAATAACATACTCACACAACAGCTAAAATGACAACAGACAAAAGCAGGGCTGACATGATATATATACACCAAATGCGGAAGCTAAAAGACTGAATCTGTAATCAAGGCATACTACAGACTCGATACATAATCATATGTCCTGTGAGAGCCAATATATATACAAAGATATCCAAATAATACACAAACACGTGCCCAAGCACGGAATATAATACATACAAGCAAAAGGGATGCTGATAGCCTCTGATACTCGCGGGACGTGGCGCTACTCCGCTACTGATGAAGTCCCTCGGGGAGCTCCTCCTCCAGATCCGACTCAGATGACTCTGGAGAAAAATATTATGCGAGGGGTGAGCCACACGCTCAGTGAACAGCACAACCCATGCATCACAATTCATATTAACCACAACCAGATAATCTTAATCCACAACTCATTAATAAAAGCCACAAAATGGCAACAACCAAACGAACCAGTGGGTTGCTACCGCCAACCCACCCCACCCTCACCCCTCAATGGGTGACCAAGGATATTGGGACTAACTACACAAAACCAGCGGGTCGCTACCGCCAACCCGCTACACCCTCACCCTCACCCCTCAATAGGTGACCAAGGATATTGGGACTTACAATCCAGTGGGTCGCTACATCGCCGGCCCACCGCATCCCTCACCCTCACCCTCAATAGGGTGACCTAGGATATTGGGACTGACTAGGCTGATGGTCGCCCTTGGTCCACCGATAGTCTCTCCCCACTCCGTAGGCCGTTTGGCCACTCCCACATTCAGCACAGTCCATCTACCAAATCAGGAGGTGCCTACTGATGGGAGCCCCTGCACGGGACGACCTTTCCAACGCCGGGGTAGTCTCTACACGGATCCAACGAAGGGAACAGAACAGCCTATCCATCGCATATGATCCACTCGGATCCGCAGACAACACACCCTAACAACTCTAATGTCCTGAATTCCTCAGAATTCCACCAGGGCGCATAACTGAGATGCGGGGAACATGCATTATAACAATAAAGAGGTTGGAATATTAACGGGGAAAGAAATCCTTGGGAGGGCAGCGTGAGGTCCCGATATAGGACATCCCGACAACCAAACAAGGAACACGGAGTACCCTAGCCCGGGTCTCACCGCTGTCCTCGCGAGGCCCCTCCCCTATAATATTCACTAAGACAGGCTAATAATCACATGCTCGCATTTTATTTAAATAAATTAAACTAAATGGGAACATGCATCGGTCGGGGCTTTCCTAGCATGGAAACATGATAACAGGGTGCATGGTTCTTATACGGGTCCTAAGGGTATAAGTCCCTAGCATACAAAGTCTAGGGTGGCATGCATACTACAGATTATCATGCTTACATAGTTTTCATATTAAACAGGTTAATATTTACTATGGTGCCCCAGGGGAGGACGGTACACGCCCAAGTGCATATAACGCCTCCCTACTGGGTTGGATTGTCCCACTCACCGGAGATCGGGTCGTCGCGCGACCGTCCGTCAAGATCTGCAAGACAGGGTATCAACTTGGTGAGTAAAATCCACAAATACCCCAAAATACATTAAAAATACTCTAAAAATACCCAACACTCGGGCAAACGTACATACGGCCCGTACGCACGCTAGCCCGAGCACCCCGACTCACTCCCGCACCACCGGCAACCACCCGCACGGCCACCCGCCCTCGGATGCGCCGCCGCCTCAGCCCGCGCACCCAGGCGCACCGCCGGGCCCCTGCCCGCACGCCTGGACCCGCAGCCGAGCCACCCGGGTGCACTGCGCGCCCACTGCGCCCCGCCGCAGCAGCCCGCGCGCACCCCGCACGCCCCCGCGCGCACCACGCGAGCACATCGCACGCCCCGCGCGCCCAGCGCCTCGCCCCTCGCGCACCCCGCGCGCACCACCAGCTCCGTCCCGCGCGCACTCCGCGCGCACCACCAGCCTCTACCCGCGCGCACGCCTGCGCCTCTGCCCTCCTCACCGCGCGCACGCTCCTCTGCAGTGCCCAGCGCCCAGCGCCCAGCTCAGCACCCTCGCCCAGCACCCGGTATCCCGACCCAGCGCCCAGCACCCAGGACCCTCACCCAGCGCCCACGCACACGCACGCGCCCACGCGCCGCGCCAGCACGCGCCCAGCGCGCCTGCCAGCCGGCCCGCGCTGCTGCCCGCGCTGCCTGCCTGCGCGCATCGCCGAGTGGCCCGAGCACCGCTCGCCTGCACGCCCGGCACTGCCCGCCTGATGCCCGAGCACCTCCTACCCAGCACGCCTGCGCGCCTAGCCTGCCTGCCCAGCCTGCCAGCCTACCCTGCACGCCTAGCCCTGCCGGCCCTACCCAGCGCGCCCAGCACTCCCGCAGCACCACCCGAGCGCACGCCGCGTGCACGCCTGCGTGCACACACTTCGGCCACCTGGTGCGCCTGCCTGCTGCGCCCGCTGCCAACTCACCCGGGACTGCTAGCCTCCCTGCCCGAGCTCCTCTACCACCCACCACCGGCCACCCCAAGGCCTCCGACCACCACCCACAGCCCTCCGACGGCCACCCACCGCCGCCGACCACCACCCAACCTCAAAACCAACCTCCTAACATACATCTAAGCATGAAAAGAGAGGAAAAAGGGCTTACCAAGGGGAAGAGATGTTCGGTTGCTCTCCGCGCACCGAAACCTTTCCCCAAAGGCCTCTAACGCCGGGATCTCCCTTGGCCCTCGAAATGGCCCAAAACAGAGGAGAAAAGAGAGGGGATGGAGGGGCAAAACTCACCGGAATCCGGATTTGAAAGCACCGGGGTGTAGATCGGGACCCGATCTACACTTTCTATGCTTTAGGTTTTTGGGTTTGAGGACTCTAGGGGGCTCAAATCAAAGAAAAGGAGAGAGGGGAGAGAGGAAATTCATTTGGAAGGGATGATGAATAGTGCATGACATTTCTCACCCCTCTTATATAAAGTCAACTCACTTAAAAACCCGGATACGCCCCGGAACTGTGAAATTCCAAAACGTTGCCGGAATTCGATGAAATTTTCGTGAGAGGCCTAAAATGGCACCAGGACACCAAATATGCAGTTAGATTTCCAATCGGAGTCCTCTAACTCAGGACGATAGCTAACAGTCCAAAAATTAGCGGTTCCGATCGAAAACCGAAAAAAAATGAAAAACTGCCAGAACGCTCCAACGGTTACCAGCAGGCTAAAAGTGACACATATATAACATTCTTCCCCCCTTAGGAAATTTTGTCCTCAAAATATGCAAAAACATCTAGGAGGGGAAAAGATGCGGATACGCGTCACGCCTGGCACCCTTGGGCTCCCAAGTGTCCTTAACATTGGAACGGTGCTGCCATCGCACCTTGACCAATTGGACGGTCTTGGTGCGGAGCCCTTTCTCGCGGCGGTCCATGATCTCAATTGGCTGCTCCCCGAATGACAAGCCCGGCTCGAAGACGAGCGGCTCGAACCGAATGACGGGAGCAGGATCGTGGACGCAACACACACCCAACCGCGATGCCTCAGAGCAACCTGCGAACCCACCCCTCCAAGACGGAAGGGTACGAACTGGCGCTGAGGTGAGCCTTCGCTTAAACTCCAGGAAGCTCTCCTCGCAAGACGGGGACCGTTCGAACCGGACATCCTTCCAAGCGAGGCGGTTAGGGGGCACAGCTGTCTTCGAGAAACCCTCGACAACCCTCCCGCAAAAACCCGCCAAGCCCAGGAAGCTCCGAATCCCAGCAGGGTTCGACGGTCAACGCCAAATTGACACAGCGAGCAACTTGACCGGGTCCACAGATATGCCCTTGCCAGAAAATCTCGTGGCCCAGAAAACCCATACGCTCCAACCAAACTCGCACTTGATCCATCACCAGCTGATGCTTCCAGGGTATCCCTTGACTGGGAAAAGAAACCTCGGGAGAGCAGCATGAGATCCCGATATAGGATACCCCGACAACCAAACAAGGAACACGAAGTACCCTAGCCCGGGTCTCAACGCTGACCTCACACGGCCCCTTAAACCAGAAAAGGAACACTAGAAGAAGACATCACTCTTAAAGAACATTACCAACCTCACCGGATCATCTACATCTAGATAATCACCCACCGATAACCTTCAACCTCCATCACAAGACCGGACCCAACATCCGTGGGAACGGTCGAACAACAATTGGGTCACGAGGCGACGCGTCTTCGTCTCATCCACACCCTCACTCCCATCAGGAGACATATTGGGACTTTGGGAGAGACTTAGACTGCTCTTCACCCCTGGTCCACCGGTAGCTTCTCCTCCACACCGTAGGCCGCCTGGTCCGCTCCCACAATTCAGCACAGTCCGAAACCAAATCAGGAGGTGCCTACTGATGGGAGCCCTCTGTCAGGAAGGCCTCTCTAACGCTGAGGAGTCCCTACTCGGGTCCAACGAAGGGGAGAACGATTCCACGCTCGCGACATCATCCATTAATCCATTTCCGGGTTAGCCTCTACCTGGCATACTCCCACGATCAGTACCCCTCTGACTGCATCGGCGGTACCTACGGATGAGAGCCTCCTGCCAGGACGGCTACAACCCGGCCTCTTTAACTCGAACAACCACACTCAATACCTGCTCCACGAGATATTACACACATGCTTAACAGCAACCAACACACATATATTTATAGGGAGCTAGGGAAACAAAACATTACCTCGAACCATGATACCCGGAACCTGCGCCTCCTCGGCCGAAAGCGCTGCAACTCTGCCTTGAACAAACTGCGGCTGAGGAGCAGGGGCACGCCTCGCCGGCTGCACTGGCTGCTGACGCTGAGGCTGCACGCGGGGTCGGCCAGCATCTGGGCAATTATACGAGATGTGCCCGATGCGCTGACAATGGTAACAGCGCCGCGTCTCTGGTCGCCAGGACTGGATTGGCACTGCCGCAATGGGTGCTGGATCCCACTCTGGCACCACATCAGCTGGAGGAGAGGCAGCCGCTAACTGATCAAAACGGGGCCTCCTCCTCTTGCGCTGCCCCTGGTCCTGGCTCCTGGGAGGACTCTGATCTGCAGATGGGGTCGGAACCCTCACGAGGATCCCGAGGTCTCGCTCGACTGTCTTCGCCCGAGACACCAAGTCTGAGAACCTCGAGAAAGCCTGGGAGGAGACATGCACCCGAATGGCGCTGCAGAGACCAAGCTCGAAACGGCGGCACCTCGCCTCTTCGTCCATCACCAAGGCTGGAGCGAATCTGGATAGCCTCGTGAAGCGCGTGGAGTAGTCGGCGACAGACATAGAGCCCTGCGTCAACCGCTCAAACTCCTGCATCACGATCTGCCGCGCCGAGAACGGGAAGTACTCCTCCAGGAAATACCTCCGGAATCCTGCCCAAGAAAGCTGCTCCAATCCCTCTGGAATGTCCACCACTCGGGTAGCCCACCAGTCGGCAGCGCTACCCTTCAGCATGAAGGTGGCAAGGGAGACTCGCTGGCGATCCGTGCAAAGCATGGTCGAGAAGATCACCTCCACCTCCATCAACCATCGCTCTGGGGCAAGGGGATCCGCCAACTGGCCATAGAACTCGGGAGGACGGAGCTTTAGGAAGGCTGCGAGGCCACTCTGCTGCACCCGCGCTGCAGCCTCCAGCTCCACCTCCCTCGCCGGGGGATCCTGAACCCTCACCGCCGGAATCGCCACGGGGACTGGGGGTACTTCGGGTACCACAGGCGGATCTGCCACCAAGGGGACCTGTGGAACTGCATCACGGGCCGCCCTCAGCTCCTGGATCTCCCGCGCCTGCTCTACCAACACTCTGGTCTGGGCCTCCAGTGCCCTGGTCTGAGTCTCCACTAAATCCGCTAACCGAGCGAACGCACGTTCCCATGCGGGAGGCTCCTGCGCCGATCCTGGCCTCACAGCCGTGGACTCTCCAGTAGCATCCTCGCCTCTAGTAGGTCCGGAAACCTCCAAAGGTCGAGAGGGACCATGTCCGCGCCGTCCTCTGCGAGGAGGCATATCAGCAACCTAAGAAAACCAGACACTAGGATCAGAATACTCATATAGAAATCCTAGGACTCATCTCTACGAAAAGAAGACCATTGGCTCTGACAGGACCAGGCTCTGATACCAACTTTTGTCACGCCCCAGGGCCGGCCGACCCCGGGACGCGGCAAGTGTATATATGATATCAGTAACAAGAGTTCAATAACATACTCACACAATAGCTAAAATGACAACACAGACAAGCAGGGCTGACATGATATATACACCAAATGCGGAAGCTAAAAGACTGAATCTGTAATCAAAACATACTACAGACTCGATACATAATCATATGTCCTGTGAGAGCCAATATATATACAAAGACATCCAAATAATACACAAACACGTGCCCAAGCACGGAATATAATACATACAATCAAAAGGGATGCTGATAGCCTCTGAAACTCGCGGGACGTGGCGCTACTCCGCTACTGATGAAGTCCCTCGGGGAGCTCCTCCTCCAGATCCGACTCAGATGACACTGGAGAAAAATATTATGCGAGGGGTGAGCCACACGCTCAGTGAACAGCACAACCCATGCCCCACAATTTATATTAACCACAACCAGATAATCTTAATCCACAAACTCATTAATAAAAGCCACAAAATGGCAACAACCAAACGAACCAGTGGGTCGCTACCGCCAACCCACCCCACCCTCACCCTCACCCTCAATGGGTGACCAAGGATATTGGGACTAACTACACAAAACCAGCGGGTCGCTACCGCCAACCCGCTACACCCTCACCCTCACCCCTCAATGGGTGACCAAGGATATTGGGACTTACAATCCAGTGGGTCGCTACATCGCCGGCCCACCGCATCCCTCACCCTCACCCCTCAATATGGTGACATAGGATATTGGGACTGACTAGGCTGATGGTCGCCCTTGGTCCACCGATAGTCTCTCCCCACTCCGTAGGTCGTTTGGCCACTCCCACATTCAGCACAGTCCTTCTACCAAATCAGGAGGCGCCTACTGATGGGAGCCCCTGCACGGGACGACCTTTCCAACGCCGGGGTAGTCTCTACACGGATCCAACGAAGGGAACAGAACAGCCTATCCATCGCATATGATCCACTCGGATCCGCAGACAACACATCCTAACAACTCTAATGTCCTGAATTCCTCAGAATTCCACCAGGGCGCATAACTAAGATGCGGGGAACATGCATAATAATAATAACAAGGTTGGAATATTAACGGGGAAAGAAATCCTTGGGAGGGCAGCGTGAGGTCCCGATATAGGACATCCCGACAACCAAACAAGGAACACGGAGTACCCTAGCCCGGGTCTCACCGCTGTCCTCGCGAGGCCCCTCCCCTATAATATTCACTAAGACAGGCTAATAATCACATGCTCGCATTTTATTTAAATAAATTAAACTAAATAGGAACATGCATCGGTCGGGGCTTTCCTAGCATGGAAACATGATAACAGGGTGCATGGTTCTTATACGGGTCCTAAGGGTATAAGTCCCTAGCATACAAAGTCTAGGGTGGCATGCATACTACACATTATCATGCTTACACAGTTTTCATATTAAACAGGTTAATATTTACTATGGTGCCCCAGGGGAGGACGGTATACGCCCAAGTGCATATAGCGCCTCCCTACTGGGTTGGATTGTCCCACTCACGGGAGATCAGGTCGTCGCGCGACCGTCCGTCAAGATCTGCAAGACAGGGTATCAACTTGGTGAGTAAAATCCACAAATACCCCAAAATACATTAAAAATACTCTAAAAATACCCAACACTCGGGCAAACGTACATACGGCCCGTACGCACGCTAGCCCGAGCACCCCGACTCACTCCCGCACCACCAGGCAACCACCCGCACGGCCACCCGCCCTCGGATGCGCCGCCGCGCCTCAGCCCGCGCACCGTCGGGCCCCTGCCCGCACGCCTGGACCCGCAGCCGAGCCACCCGGGTGCACCGCGCGCCCACTGCGCCCCGCCGCAGCAGCCCGCGCGCACCCCGCACCCCCCGCGCACCACGCGAGCACATCGCACGCCCCGCGCGCCCAGCGCCTCGCCCCTCGCGCACCCCGCGCGCACCACCAGCTCCGTCCGCGCGCACTCCGCGCGCACCACCAGCCTCTGCCCGCTTCCTGCCTGCGCGCATTGCCGAGTGGCTCGAGCACCGCTCGCCTGCACGCCCGGCACTGCCCGCCTGATGCTCGAGCACCTCCTGCCCAGCACGCCTGCGCGCCTAGCCTGCCTGCCCGGCCTGCCAGCACGCACAGCCCAGCCAGCCTACCCCGCACGCCTAGCCCTGCCGGCCCTACCCAGCGCGCCCAGCACCACCCGAGCGCACGCCTGCGCGCACACACTCGGTCACCCGGCCACCTGGTGCGCCTGCCTGCTGCGCCCGCTGCCAACTCACCCGGGACTGCTAGCCTGCCTGGCCGAGCTCCTCTACCACCCACCACCAGCCACCCCAAGGCCTCCGACCACCACCCACAGCCCTCCGACAGCCACCCACCGCCGCCGACCACCACCCAACCTCAAATCCACCCTCCTAACATACATCTAAGCATGAAAAGAGAGGAAAAAGGGCTTACCAAGGGAAGGAGAGGATGTTCGGTAGCTCTCCGCGCACCGAAACCTTTCCCCAAAGGCCTCCAACGCCGGGATCTCCCTTGGCCCTCGAAATGGCCCAAGCAGGGGAGAAAAGAGGGGGATGAAGGGGCAAAACTCACCAAAATCTGGATTTGAAAGCACCGGGGTGTAGATCCCGATCTACACTTTCTATGCTTTAGGTTTTTGGGTTTGAGGACTCTAGGGGGCTCAAATCAAAGAAAAGGAGAGGGGAGAGAGAAATTCATTTGGAAGGGATGATGAATAATGCTAAACTTTTCTCACCCCTCTTATATAAAGTCAACTCACTTAAAAAACCCGGATACGCCCCGGAACTGTGAAATTCCGGAAACGTTGCCGGAATTCGATGAAATTTTCGTGAGAGGCCTAAAATGGCACCAAGACACCAAATATGCAGTTAGATTTCCAATCGGAGTCCTCTAACTCAGGACGATAGCTAATAGTCCAAAAATTAGCGGTTCCGATCGAAAACCGAAAAAAAACCGAAAAACCGCCAGAACGCTCCAACGGTTACTAGCAGGCTAAAAGTGACACATATATAACACGTCTTCCTCTGTGTAGGGCCTCCATGTCATCTACAATCAAACACAAAAAGAATATGAAGAAAAAGCCTTATCAAAGGAAAGTCTCGGTAACATAAAAAACCCAAAAAATGTACCTCTTTCTCTTTCAAAGCACAGAATGCCTCACGGAAATTCATCAGGTGGCGCAACCAAGAGGTCTCGAGAGGCACCCACCACATTGTCCAAGGGAGGGCGTGGTCAAAATCCATCTTAGTCTGGCGAGCAATGGTGAAATGCTCATACCGAAAATCTACAGAGCAAATACTATCAGAGTTAAAAATAAATAAACTAGAGAAAATCATTTATTTACTAACTTATACATGTAAAAAAGCGGCAAGACCACCGAGGTTCTTTCCCCCGACCCTCTTCACCTTCTTCGATAGCTCGACAAAGAGGTGAGCGAGAATGACCACACCCCAAGCATACCGTCTCATGGTCTCGAGGTCCTAAAGTGGGAGGAGACCTTGTTAGAGGCGATCGAGAAGAGGACCCACCTGAAGAAGTAGAGGAAGAACGTCCGCAACTCTCTCTATGCCCTATGTGGGCACGCGGCGGCTTCCCTCACCGTGATCATCACCCGTCTCATCTCGTAGCTTGCCTTGGATTCACCCCTTTGGCATCGGGTGAAGGAATCAATACCATATTGTCTTGACAATGGTTGAGTGGGATATGATTCAATGTCCTCTCCTAGTCAACAAACTCCCACGCATCAATCAACTCCTAGAATAGTTCCCTGTAGTCAAAACTAGTTGCCCCGATCACCGCCTCACCCATGACCGGTAGTCTTGTAATCCGGTGGACGTCCTTGAGAGTTAGCATCATAGCGCTCATCAGGAGGATGAATGTGCATCTCTCCGAATCCCACCTCTCCGCCAAGGGCTCGAGATAAGTCTGGTGGACGTGGAAGGGATCATAAAGAAGGAATGAAAGCCTGCTCCATCAACCATGTCCTTTTCTTCCCGCCTCAAGGTGTTGTACCACCTCTTCATCCCGTGCCACAAAGCTCGCATGCGGTTCGGTGGTTGAAAAGATAAAGAAACGAGGTTAGCCTAGTTGGAGAGCATTCAAGAGGTAAGAGCTCATATTTATTCTATTCAGAACATGCTTAGCAATTCCCACATAAAAAATCAGAAATAAAGCATGAAACATATGTGCATGAAGAAAAATTCACCCCTACAACTTTTTATATTCGTGCATATGAATCCCACCATGATAAACACTTCACATTTTAACAATAAGCATGTTTTCTAGGGAAAGTTACACTTAAAAACGTCATAATCACATGTCTATCCCTTTTCATCCCGCCGTGATTGTTCTATTTTTATCCTACCATCATTAAGCATACCTATTCCTCTTTATCCCACCGTGATTACTTACATACTTATCTTTTCTTTAAAGTCCCAATATAACCAACATACACACTACCTCTACTCATATCATATGCCATGCCAAAAATACATAAACATCATGCACTAGATAAACTACTTAAACATACCCATGTTCTAATTAAAGAAAACTATTTACAAGTTCATAAAAGACACAAGGTATGTGTAATTCAAATCAAGTGTAGAAAAGTGTATTACCGTGGCTCGTGTGGCCTCGGAAGCATCCTCCTCAACCTCATCAAAGTCATCTATCCCCTCATCATCTCCATCATCCTCCTCACCCTCAACATCCCCTTCCTCATCAACCCGGCCTCAACCTCAACCCCCAAGCCTCTATGGCCTCGACATCAACACTACTGCTTCTGTGGCCCCAACACCTTCACCTTCATCTCCTTCCATACCCCCACACCAGCAATCACTTCCTCGTAGTCTCCTAAAGCTTCCCTCACCTCCTCCTCAATCATCCCATGGGACTCACTCCCACCAACACCACCCTCGTCCCTAAAAAGCTCATCCAAAACATGAGCTCCCCTATCATCCACACTGACAACCGCAGCTGTCGCCGCTTGCTCTCCCTTGGCCGTCAACGTTTTACCACCCTCGGCCATTCTCTCGCCCCCCACACCCTCGGCTGTTGCTGATAAATCACCGTGCCTTCTCTTAAGCATGTAGCCCACCGTCTCCCCATGAGAATCCCACCATGCTGTCACCTCAAACACGGCCAGAGTCATAGCCTCTACAACAACCCCCATAGCCACCGGTGTTGCCCCCATGTTCACCCTCGGTGTCTCTGCCGTTTGGTTTGTCTCTCGCATGACCTCCTTCTCCTCTCTATCACTCTCTGATGATGAACGTGAGCTACTATCCTTACGAGCAGAGCAACGCTGCTTCCCCATATACACCGTCTCCTTCATTATATCCCCTCGAGTTGCCAAGAAAAAATGAGAACCCAAATGTGGGGTTTCACGGAATCAAGAGGAGGGAGGAGAGATCGAAATCAAGTAAGAAAGAGAGAAAGAAATAGTGAAAAATTCTCAAAGAAGAAGAAAAAGAAGAAAAGGAGGGAGAAGAATAGTTTTAAACCGTTTGGGAGAGAGAGCGGTGCCTTTTTGGGTCATATAAAACCTTCCCGACGGCTATCCTCATGTAGTCACCTGAGCACGATGGCTCAAATCCACTACCCGCCTGATACCGACGGCTTAATCTAAGTAGTTGCCCCCTGCCAGCTTCCCAGAAGCTTAAAATTCAAAATTTTTCTAAGCCCAATTGCCATGTATTATTTTATTTTAAGTCTTGCTTGACTAAAAACACAACTCATAGAAGTTTTATCACATTTTCAATACCGTTCAGCCTAATTTTCCTCAGTACTAGTTTCTCCTTGAATTATTATCTTTTAGATGATCCATTCACAAATATAATATTTTCTTTCTTTATGCTTGCAAAACATCCCCTTGATCGCTGAATTGCTATGCGCATGTTGAAGCACAAGGAAACCGACGCCTAGCTGTTACGCATGATGGCTAGGAACCCTGTCCGAGGGTTGGATTACTTGCTTTTTTACTTTTACTGACTCTCCCACCCAGATCATTATGTGGACAATGTATTAGTAGACCTAGTTCCTGAATGCTATTGGTCATGAGATTAAATTTTTTGAGAAAGCAGGTGGCGATCACACCAACTTCGTCTTTTTAAGAGGCTATCAGACAGCTCAGAACATACCCTTCCAAGCGGTGATCTGTCCAGTTACAAGGTGGACCAGGATCCAAGCATCTGGAGAAAATACCCCCCAATCCACCCCCAAATTCCATTACCAACAAGGTGGTCCCTATTTAGACTCCAGTTTGCTTGGGACTATTGGCACACACCAGCTTGTGCGCGAGATCGCTCTTACCCCTCCTCTTAGTTGGTAATCAGGAGCAATATACAGAATGCATGATAGTTAATGACTTGAGCTATACCTTGTGTGTTTGTATGGCTAATTGCAGTCATATGCATTTGTAGTTAAGCCATATCTTGTGTATAGTGGAACCACGTGAATGACTTATGATTGTAATTGTAACTAGTTCTTGAATGCTATGTTATTGTGCGTGTGGTTCATGTATCAACTAGTGATAGAAATTCTACTATTTTAACAGCACACATATTAGACTAATCGAGCCTATCTGGAATAGGCATGAGTATGATCCGCTATCAGGTTGTGCTTCATTATCTAGTGCGCAAGCGATGTGATCGCTGCCTTGCATCCATGTGATGCACTCGTATGAAATACAAGAGAGTTCATTGTTGCATTGGTGTTTGCTAAACCGATGATTATCGTATTAAGCTAAGCCTACCTGTGCTAGGCGCATGTATGACCTGCTTGTAGGGTCATACCTTGGCTTAATTCTGGACGAGAACATAAGTAATTTCCCTTGCGTCTGAGAACTCGGTAGCATCAGTACATGTTCATTGAGGATAGTTGATCCGTAAGAATCGTATTGTGAACATAGAATGTTCTGCCCTACATTGGCTCTGAGTTGAAGCAATCCAGCGTTGAAGCTGTCCTGTGTGATGCCACCACTTGTAAGTGCTACCGATGTGTATTGCAATACCTATATAGCAGATGTACCAATCATGGAAGGTCACCAGGTAGAGGCTACGCGGGAGAGGGCTACTGGAAGATAAAGGGCATAGATGAGATCATTTCCCCAAGAGTCCCTATGGTCACCCCTCTGGGGCTAGGGTGAGGGTGAGTTGAGATCATGTTGTCACTTGATATTTGTGCCTATCGAGAATACTCTGGGTATGTAATGCCTACTAGTATAGTGAGGAATCGTAGCATATCTGTACCTCGATGCGGATGGAATTGTAATATTGTGTTATCCAATAATACTATGCGTTATGATTAACCGTTTGGTTTATCCCCAAGAGCTCCAAGAGTCCCTTCCGGAGTGAGGGTGAGGTGATGTAAGGTCACGTTGCTGCATGACATTGTTATCAATATGGGTTTCACCGATATCTTGGAAGGAAATTGCATTATTATTGTGGTGCCTGATTTCTTGCCACTCACTGAGCTTGTAGCTCACTCCTCACGTATTGTTTCTTTCACTAGGGGCTTAGTTTGGTGTGGAGTTGGAGCTTTTTAGAGGTGTAGTCTTGTGTGCGTGGAGCGTCCCGTCTTTCAATTCAATTGGTGAGTGCGAGGCTGTCAGCAGTCTCAGTGTCATTTATGTATTGATAATCATGCATGTCGCAGAGGTTGTATTTTTATTTGGACTAGATTTGGCTCTCACAGGACATTGATTATGTATTCAAGTCTGTAATATTATTTTTCGTTTACAGATTTATGTTTTTGTTTTGGCATATTCTAATAGCTATTACTTATCATTGCTTTATCACCTTGTATGTTATATATTGGAGTAATTGTTGTCCTCAGGTATTGATAACTGATATTCATTTATTGCTACATTCCAGGCACGACCGCCCTAGAACGTAGCAAAAGCAATGGTTGGGTTGGAGGGGTTGTGGTGGTTGGAGATGAGCAAAAGGAAGAAATCCTTTTCCTTCTCCTTCTTGTGTTGGCCGACGATGCGGTCAAGGAAATCATCAAACCTCCTCACAATGCGCTTCATCTTCTGTACCACCTCTTGCGGGTCCAACCAACCCAAGGAGGAGATGAAGTCATCGAGCATGAACGTACCAGCGAGCGTTGTGAGCTCAACCACCATTTCCTTGAACTCAGTCACTTCCTTGTCCCTGTACCGAGTGATCCACCCATACCTCCTCATGTGTGACCTATTTCACTCGTTCTCGTTCTTCACCAACTCCTCCTCCACGTTTTCTCCACTTGCAAAGTCTCCATCAAAGAGGTCCACTGACTGTTCGATGAAATGCCCCACATAAATATCTTCTCTTAGAACACCCTCATCGACTTCTTCTCCTACTCTAGCCACCTAGTCGAATAGCTTTAGCCTTCCACCACCAGGCAAACTATTAAGTCACTCACCTGATGGAAAGATGGGTTATGCAGGTGTGTGAGCCGTCATCCCAACGAGCTTCATAGCTGATGTAAAGAAGGAGCTTGAGGAAGGGGAGGGAGGTAGAAAAGGAGAGAGGAAAAGGGTTGGGGTGTGCTTCATTATCAAACCTCATGGATTTTATTTTGAGGTGGTTTAATAAGATGTAAAAAATATGATGGGTGGGTTTCTAAACGGGTTGGGATTGCACTAAAATGGAGTGAAAATAACCCATCCCCCGAGTTTCATTATCAAACCTCAAGGATTTTATTTCGGCGTGGGTTAGTAAGATGTAAAAATGTGATGTGTGAGTTTCTAAACGTGGTGGGATTGCACTAAAATGGGGTGAAAATAGAGTCCCCCATAGTAAATTGATGAAAATTCCTTGCTTTGCATAGAATGTGAGACCAAAAGACATTTTGAGGAACTTTAGTCAAGTAAACATGCATTTTGAAGCACTAATTATCATATATACATGTATTTGAAGCTTTTGGTCACTGCCAAATGAACACTATATATAGTAAATGGATTTGAATGCCTTGCTTTGCATAGAATTTGCGACGTACTGACATTTCAAGGAATGGTTTAGTCAATCAAGCATGCATTTTTTGGTTTGGTAAGTTGTCTTGTATTTTTTTTTCAGTTCTATCTTACTTCTGTGGGCCTTCTTTCCGTTCTCTGATCAATGCATTCAGTCATATGTGGTTATATATCTTGACATAGGTCAATGATCATATATATTTTTTTGGTTGGCATGATCATAATATGTTTACTGTTTGATCATATATTTATTATATGAAGAAACAATAAACATATTATGATCGAGTAATAGCTTCATATGATTGTGAATATCATTGTCAAGAGTTTGGCATGGAACTGTGTTGTCGCCAGGTTGATGACCAGTTGCAAAACATCAGTGGATATCATGTGTCTGTGAACTTTCAATGCTTGCATGCGTAAATGTCATTATACATAGGTTATTTAGCATCTATAGAATAGAAGCATAAAAGGAACATGGATTTCTTTTCAATCATTACAAGTAACACAATGTCATTTGCAAACGGGAGAATGTAAACTTTGTCAATGTTACAAACATGAAGCTATTGGGGAAGCCTGCAGATACCAGATGTCTAGTGGCCATATATACCTGTCTTGCATGGTGATCTGTCAAGTGCATGGTACAAATATGACATGAATTGAAGCTGAGTCTGAGTTTAGAAGAGCTTTAAGGTTCTTTAATAAATATTGCTTAGGAGGAAAATATGGAATGTTTTCCATTACATAACAAAGATAAACATCTGTATTTTTAACACGCTTATCATATCTAACATTTTTTTGATCTAAAAGGTTTGATCAACACAAACACAACAGAATGATTACATGATTCTTCTGAATTTAGTTTGTTAATTTGACATCACTGTTCTCCTGCTTGTGCCTCTTTAAATTTCTGTTGAAAGCCTAAAATATTAACTTCAAGTGATGATTAAGGAAAACCACATACGTGGGTATGCATATGTTTTTGTATATGATATTATATAAATGAAATAAAAAATACACAGATTTGTTATCCTTTGTGGTGTAACTTTTGGCTATTTTGTATAGTCTAATTCACAATCTCATTCAGTAATTTTTCAATATTTTATTCGCAAACTCCATTCACCTTCTCTATCCTCAAAACTTCAGTTTTGATCAACCCTTAGCTCTGATAATTTGTTTTGATCTTTTTCATTGCCTATATCTTATATGAGTACTGACTCGGTTCAGACCCATGAGCCCAGGACTGATCCACCCAAGTAAGCTTTAACGCTTTCAAAATCCTGCACATATTTGTTTCCATGCTTTCTTAAACGAAAAAAAGGGATTTGCTTATCAGCTTTCATTCCAAACTCCTATACATATTTGCTTCCATGCTTTCTTAAAAAAAAAAAAAAAAAATAGGGATTGGTTTATCTGCTTTCATTTTAAACTCCGGTACATATTTGTTTATATGCTTTCAAAACAAAAAAAAGAGGGACAAAACAAAAGATTTGTTTACTTCAAGCTTCCCTGCATGCTTTCACAAACAAACAAAAACAAAAAAAAGAAAGAGGTTAAGAGCTGCAGACCATGCCCATGCCTATCAAAGGAGGGTGGCGAGGGCATTTGAAAAGAAAGTAATAGAGAGGAAATTTAAAATTAGGGAAATGGTACTTAAGCAAATTATGCCATCAAGACAGCCCCACCCAAAAGGCAAGCTACAACCCACATGGGAAGGACCCTATGTGATCACCCATGCCTACTAAGGGAATGCTTACCGCTTGGTGGATGCCGAAGAAGTCGAAATCTCAAGTTCGTGGACTGCACTTTATCTAAAGAAATTTCATGCATAAAAATTATTAATACTTGAGAAATATTATTCTTCCTTTCTGCGAATTCTAGCGTTTAGTGCTTGATAATAGAATTGTAAGACTCTCAAAGATAACTTGTATTTTACTTGAATTCATACTCACCAGTCATACCACCTCCATCACACAAGTATGACTTAGGAATTGGTTTACCTGATAAAAGAAAAAAATTGCCTACCCTATAGACTGGGATAATTTTTTAACCCCAAAGCATCTCCCCTTTATTCTCACTTTTATTCATATCAACCCAAAGTCAAGATGAGGAATTCCCTGGACCTAGCATATATCCCAAAACTGGCTCTGGCACCATACAAACACTTCTAGAGGGGAAGCAGAAAAGAATAGGGGTGAAAAACAGAAAAGCCCTCCCCCCCTCAAAACAAAAAAAGGAAAGGCAATGAGAGGTCGAAAAGCAAAACAACACCCAAACAAACGGGTTATACTCTCTATCAAAGGCGCAATTGCCAACAAAAAAGGTATACGCTGAACAAAAGGCTATACTCTCCACCCAAAACACGTGTACATGCTCGGTGGGCTGTAATCTCCACCTAAATAAAGAAGTGGTAAAAAGAAGAAAGCCAGATGGACCTAGAAAGTAGGACATATGCCAGGCTGGGACAATTCTAAAAATTGACCCAAGGAAGATATTACTCTCACCCTATTTACCCCCCCCCCCCTTTTATCTTTTGCAATCGAGTTTAAATTGAACTATGTCTACTTGGAAAGGAAAAATTTCAACCAAAGGTAGACCTTTCCCTATGTTTACAACAGCACACACTCTCACATAGGCTTGTCAACGGGTCGGGTCCAGACCCAGACCTGACCCGACCTGGACCCGATTACATGTGTAATATACCCGACCTGATTTGGACCCGACCTAGTGGACCTGAACATACAAACTGGTCTAGTCCGGGTCCACCCCGCCCTACCCCGACCCGCTGAACCTGATACCCGACTGTTTTTTTATTATTAGATACTCATATGTTATAAGACTATTAATATTAGTTGACCCATAATTTTGTTTCTTATTTATCAAGTTACAAGTATAAGTTTTAACTCATTTTTGTATCCATAAGTCCATAATCAAGCACATAAATCATAACCCATAACCAAGCAAACCCACCCGTTGACAAACCTTATTAGTTTATTAGGTTTTGAATTTGTATAATTAATTGGTTTGTTGCATGATTTATATTCATTGTTTAGGTTAATATGTCAGTGTTTATTGTTTTGAATGTTGTTTAGATTAATATGTAGTGTCTATTGTTTTGAACGTTTACTTTGTGACACAAATAACCATTAGCTCTCCCTTTTAGTTCATTGTTATATTGTTTAGATTTTTGTTTACTTTGAATGTTATATGTTAGTGTTTATTGTTTTGAATTGTACAAAAATATGTTCAAGCATAATGTCAGGACACCAGTTTGAAAGCTCAAAACTAATGCTTTATACAAAATTTTTCTAATAGAATGATACGGCAAACAAATTTATGTGCTCTCCTTTTTTTTTATTAACTGTATTCGGGTCGGGTCGGACTCGGGCCTGACCCGGGTCCGACGGATCTGGGTCCACATTTTCAAGGACCTGCCGGGTCTTGCCACGGGTTAGGTCCGGCTAAAACAAACTAGCCACCTACCCTTGGGCGACTAGTCTGAACTAGCTGCCCCTCACCTGTTGCCTCACCTGCTCCTGTCAGTCCAAATTTAATCAACTCTTCAACCCTTCAAAACCTGTCAAATATATTTCTTTCGAAACCTATACATACATATTCCATAGACATATACACTTCCAAAACCTCTATAAATACGAATCAAACAGCAACCATAACCAAAACCATATGCCATTCCATACAACAATCCATACACTAACTCTTACACATTCATTCATCCACGAACGACACCAAATCCATATGAAACCATTCCACATGTACAAACCAAATTAAAACCTTTGAACAACCTTTCAAACCAAACTAAAACCACCCATGTCTATCCATAAAAGACAAAAGAAAGGCATAAAATTGTTCATAAACGAAAAGTAAAACTAAATTAAAAACTACTAGAAAGAGTTCTTAAAACAAAAAACAGTAATAGAGGTCCACCAAAGAAGCTTTAATCCGAATGTCTTGAGCTCCGCGTCATCAAGATAATCACCTAAGCCGAAAAGAAAAAAAAACTTAAAATTATTGTCCCAAAACACCAAAGTTTTCTTCTACCAAAGATTGACAAAAGAGTATACCTCGGAGTGTTGTCATCAACTGTGGGAGGCTGAGTCGAAGGAACAATCTTGGCCCGGCTGAGGAGGTGGTGGTGGCTAAGGAGAGGACTGAACCTCTGGAGCGTTCGGAGCAGCATGAGTCTCTCGAATCAAAGAGGCTGCCCTCGTGTACCTCCCACGACTCTGAGTTGCCGAAGGATGGGAAGCTCTGCTAAAAGTGGCCCTCGTGGCGACGGAGGGCAAGAAAGAATTCTCTTCCTCAAGAGGAAGAAGGTCGAGGTCCGCCTCGGTCATGGCCCCTCCGCCAACCAACTTCCCCCTCATGGTGGCCTCCCAGAGGTGGACCTGTTGGATGTCTCTGTCTCTCCTCTCCAACCTCTGGCGAAGGCGTGCCTCCACACCTCTCGATCGGTCATTGACCGCCCTCAACCTCTCTTCGAGCTCGGGTGACCTCGCCTCCACGGCCCAAAGCCTCTCCTCTCTCAATTGGAGTGCATCTCGGTCCCTATCATCGGTTGCCTGGAGGGAGCGAACCAAATCCCCCACCAAACCACTAGGGATGCCCACCGAGACCTCCAACTCTGACACCCTCATCTGAAGAGTATCTCGCTCACAGCGCAGGATAGCAAACTCCTCCTCTCTCAATGCAATCTCAGACCTCAGCTGGCCCATCTCCTCCTCAGCCCTAGTGGCCATCTCCCTCGCCTGATCGAGCTCCATCCTCATGGCCATCAACTCACTCCAGGCCACGTCTAACTCCCTCGCAAACTCGAGGTCTCACTCAGAAGCCATGGATGGAGGAGGAGGAGCAGAGGAGGAGGAAGCACCGTCGGCCCTCACCCTTGCCAACACCTCCACCTGAACCTCGAGGACCCACACCTGATCCTGCAAGCGGCGCCTCTAAGCCCTCAACCGCCCTACCTGATCGGTCCTCGCCTGGAGATGTTGGTTGGCCATTTCTAACTTCTTATCCAGCTCATTCATTTCAAACTATACAAAAATGTATTCACATTAATAAACATTCAAGAGAAGAAGGAAATGGAAAGAAAAAGAAAAGAAAAAGGAAAGGTCCAAGGTTATACTCACATAAGAGTCCAAGATCTCCTCCTCCATCATCCCAAGGATGCTTGCATACTCTTGACGATACCAAGTTAGGTAGTATTCGTTCGACGTTACGTCAGGGTGGCGCTGTCACGCCCCAGGGCGGCCGTCCTCGAGACGTGGAAATATATAAATATTAGTAATCATACAAGAGGTCTGTTATATATGTGTCACTTTTAACCTGCTGGTAACCGTTGGAGCGTTCTGGCAGTTTTTCATTTTTTTTCGGTTTTCGATCGGAACCGCTAATTTTTGGACTGTTAGCTATCGTCCTGAGTTAGAGGACTCCGATTGAAAATCTAACTGCATATTTGGTGTCCTGGTGCCATTTTAGGCCTCTCACAAAAATTTCATCGAATTCCGGTAACGTTTCCGAAATTTCACAGTTTCGGGGCGTATCCGGGTATTTTAAGTGATTCGTCTATATAAATGAAATCTAATTTTTGAGTGGCACTATTCATCATCCCTACCACTTGACTTCTCTCTCTCCCCTCTCTCTATTTCTTTGATTTGAGCCCCCTAGAGCCTTCAAAGCTTAAAACCTAAAGCATAGGAAGTGTAGATCGGGTCCCGATCTACACCCCGGTGCTTTCAAATTCGAATTCCGGCGAGATTTGCCCCTCCATCCCCCCTCTCTTCTTCCCTGATTTGAGCCATTTCGGAGGTGGGAGTAGATCCGGGCGTTGGAAGCCTTTTGGGAGAGGTTTCGGTGCGCGGAGAGCAACCGGACTTCGCTTCCTCCCCTTGGTAAGGTCTTTTTCTTCTCTTTCCTTGCATAGATGTATGCTAGGAGGGTGGAAATGAGGTTGGGTGGTGGTCGGCGGCGGTGGGTGGCCGTCGGAGGGCTGTGGGGTGGTGGTCGGAGGCCATTGGTGGCCGGAGGAGTGGTGGTGGAGGTGCTCGGGCATGGGGGTTGCTGCCTCGGGCAGGGCAGCAGCACAGGCAGCAGCACAGGCAGCAGGCGCAGCAGCTGGCAGGGGCGCGCGGGCGTGCGCGCGGGCGTGCGCCCAGGTGGCGCTGGGCGCGGGCGCTGGGCCCTGGGCGCTAGGCGCTGGGCGCTGGCAGGCGCAGTCGGGCGCGCAGTCACGCGCGGGTGCGCGCGGAGTGGTCGCGCGGGTGCGCGAGGGTGCTGGCGCGAGCGGGGGTGTGCACGGGAGTGCGCGCGGGTGCTCGCGGGCGCGCGCGGGAGTGCGCGGAGTGCGCGCGCGCAGGCAGGGCGCCTGGGCACTGTGCCTGGGTGCTGGGCAGGGCGCCTGGGCATGCGCATGGGCACGGTGCTGGGGACCAGTGCGCGCGGTGCTGGGGACCAGTGTGTGCGCGTGCTGGGGCGTGCGTGCAGTGCGCGCGGCGCGCGCGAGCGTGCGCGTGCGTGCGGCAGTGCATCGGGGCGCGCGCGCAGGCGCACGGCAGTGCGCCGGTGGTGTCCGGGTGTGCGGGCTGGGCTCGGCAGTGCGCCTTGGCGCGCGGGCCGGGGCTCGGCTGTGCGCCCGAGGCGGGTGGCCGTGCGTGCGGCTGCCCGGTGGGTTCGGGAGTGAGTCGGGATGCTCGGATACGCGTGCGTACGGGCCGTATGTACGTTTGTCCGAGTGTTGGGTATTTTAGAGTATTTTGATGTATTTATGTAGTTTACTCACCATATAAATGTCTGTCTTGCAGATCTTGACGGGCGGTCGCCCGACGACCCGATTTTCGGTGAGTGGGACGATCCAACCCAGTAGGGAGGCGTTACATGCACTTGGGCGTGTACCGCCCTCCCCTGGGGCACCATAGTAGATATTAACCTGTTTAATATGAAAAGCTATGTAAGCATGATAATCTGTAGTATGCATGCCACCCTAGATTGTATGCTAGGGACTTGTACCCTTAGGACCCGTATAAGAACCATGCACCCTGTTATCATGTTTCCATGCTAGGAAAGCCCCGACCGATGCATGTTCCCATTTAGTTTAATTTATTTAAATAAAATGCGAGCATGTGATTATTAGCCTGTGTTAGTGAATATTATAGGGGAGGGGCCTCGCGAGGACAGCGGTGAGACCCGGGCTAGGGTACTCCGTGTTCCTTGTTTGGTTGTCGGATGTCCTATATCGGGACCTCACGCTGCCCTCCCAAGGATTCTTTCCCCGTTAATATTCCAACCCTGTTATAACTATTATGCATGTTCCCCGCATCTTGGTTATGCGCCTTGGAGGAATTCTGAGGAATTCAGGACATTAGAGTTGGTAGGATGTGTTGTCTGCGGATCCGAGTGGATCATATGCGATGGATAGGCTGTTCTGTTCCCTTCGTTGGATCCTTTAGAGACTACCTCGGCGTTGGAAAGGTCGCCCCGTGCAGGGGCTCCCATCAGTAGGCGCCTCCTGATTTGGTAGAAGGACTGTGCTGAAAGTGGGAGTGGCCAAACGACCTACGGAGTGGGGAGAGACTATCGGTGGACCAAGGGTGACCAACAACCTAGTCAGTCCCAAGAGCCTAAGTCACCTATTGGAGGGTGAGGGTGAGGGTATGGTGGGCCGGCGATGTGGCGACCCACTGGATTGTAAGTCCCAATATCCTTGGTCACCCAGTGAGGGTGAGAGTGAGGGTGTAGCGGGTAGCGGTAGCGACCCGCTAGATTTGTCTATGGATGATTGTCAGTCCCAATATCCTATGTCACTCCTGTTGAGGGGTGAGGGTGAGGGTGTAGTAGGTTGGCGATAGCGACCTGCTGGATTGGTGTAGTTAGTCCCAATATCCTTGGTCACCCACTGAGGGTGAGGGTGAGGGTGTAGTGGGTTGGCGGTAGCGACCCACTGGATTGCGGAGTTGTTGCCATTTTGTGACTTGTGTAATGTGTTTGGGGATTAATGATAACTGGTTTTGGTTAATATAAATTGTGATGCATGGGTCGTGCTGTTCACTGAGCGTGTGGCTCACCCCTCGCATAATATTTTTCTCCAGTGTCATCTGAGTCGGATCTGGAGGAGGAGCTCCCCGAGGGACTTCATCAGTAGCGGAGTAGCGCCACGTCCCGCGAGTATCAGAGGCTATCAGCATCCCTTGTGCTTGTATGTATTATTTTCCGTGCTTGGGCACGCGTTTGTGTTGTATTTGGACGTATTTGTATATATATATTGGCTCTCACAGGACATATGATTATGTATCGAGTCTGTAGTATGTTTTGATTACAGATTCAGTCTTTTAGCTTCCGCATTTGGTGTGTATATCATGTCAGCCCTACTTTTGTCTGTGTTGTCATTTTAGTTGTTGTGTGAGTATGTTATTGAACTCTTGTTACTGATATCATATATACACCTGCCGCGTCCCGGGGTCGGCCGGCCCTGGGGCGTGACAAGGTCAACAACGACGCCAATATATATAACATACAAGGCTGGCAAAGCAATGATAACTGATAGCTCAACTAAAAATGCGGAAGCATAAAAATACCAATAAGTCTATAAACCAAAATATTATTACAGACTAGAATACACAATCACTGTCTTGTGAGAGCCAAGTCTAGTCCAAATAAAATACAACTAGTGCAACAAGCATGATTTACCAATACATATGACTCTAGGACTGCTGACAGCCTCGCACTCGCCAATCGCCAGATGTGACGCTCCACGCACGCAAGATCCCGCCACAGGGAAGCTCCAGCTCCACGCCCAACACCACCCCTGTAAAAGAAACAATACACGAGGGGTGAGCTACAAGCTTAGTGAGTGGCAAGAAGCCAAGTACAAATACAACAACTAAATGACAAGGAAATTTCTTTTCAAGGTAAACATGAGTGAAAACCCAACAGATAACAAGGTCACGAGGCGGCGCGACCAACCTCATCCTCACCCTCACTTCCGGAGGGAGACTCTTGGGACTCTTGGCAAGAAAACAAAGGTTAACCATAACACTTGGTGTTACTGGATAACATAATACAACCAGTCCCTCCGCTACAAGGTAGAGATGTCACTACGATACCTCAAAGCGTTAGGCATAACTTACCCGGAGTATACTCGACAGGTAAAATGGTCACGTGACTACGTGACTTCAACTCATCCTCACCCTAGCCCCCCCCCCCCCCCCCCGGAGGGGTGACCCTAGAGACTTTTGGGATAAATCCTTTTCCTCTACACCCTTTGTCATCCGGTAGCCCATTCCTGGGTAGCCTCTACCTGGTATACTATCATGATTAGTACATTTGCCGAACGCATCAGTAGTACCTATAGGTCGGAGCTCTCTATCAGGACAGCTTCAATGCCGGGCAGCTTCAACACGGATCTGATGAAGGGAGAAGGATTCCATGCTCACAATGAGAACCACCTAGATCAACTACTCTCGATAATCACCTACCGATGATATCAAATGCACTTGAACTCCCACACATGTGCGTCGCTCGGGAGCGAGGAGCTACCTCTACTCTCGCGTAGAAATAAGCCAAAGGCATAACCCAATAGGTGGTTCATACACACACCTAGCACGGGTATGCCTAGCTTAATGCCATAACCACTAGATTAACAAAACTGATACAACAATGAATTCTCCTGAATTCCAATCAAGTGCATCTCACGGATGCAGGGTGATGATTACATCGCTCGTGCTCTAACTAATAAGGTACAACCCGACAGCAGGTCATACCCACGCCTATTACAGATAGGCCCAATTAGTTTTAAAATGCGCATAATTATTACAGGAGAATTCTATCGTAGTTATTTACATGCACCACATGCAAGATAACATAATAATTAACTATAGGGGTTCTCCTAACATGAATATACATCATAAACAACATATCATGCAACATACATGCAAATCATAGCCTAACTACACATGCATACAAAGCCATTAATCAAGCAAGCATACCAGGTACAACCTAACATGCATTGGATATCACCAACTTAAAATGGAAAGGTTAAGCACGAACTCGCCCACCAACAGGCGCATGCCATTATTCCCAAGCAAACCTGAATCAAGTAGGAACCACATCTATCTACTCAGTTTGCACAAAGTGGGAGGGCGAGAGAGAGAGAAGGCCTCATCATCTCAAGAAGCTGGTCATAGCTTTGCCCCCCCCCCAACAAGTTGGGCGCAACAACTATACCACGCCCTCAAGTCTTTTGACCAGGGAATATTAAGTATGCACCCGGTTATTAACCCATGCTTAATGATGTTAGATGTTACTAATATAGTGTGTCACGCCCCAGGGCGGCCGTCCCCGAGACGCGGCAGGTATATATAATATCAGCAGTCTAGACAGGAGATCAATAACATACTCTAAACAACATCAAAATGACAACACAGACAATAAGGTAGCTGAGATAATATATACAAATAGCGGAAGCTCAAACGACTGAGTCTGTAATTCAAAGATATTACAGACCCGATACATAATCAACTGTTCTGTGAGAGCCAATATATATACAAATGACATCTAAATACAAGTATGTTCCCAAGCACGGATAACAATACGTACAATCAAAAGGGGGATGCTGATGGTCTCTCACTCACAGAACGTGACGCTGCTCCGCTACTACTGATGTGCCTCGGGGAGCTCCTCCTTCAGATCCGACTCAGATATAACTGGAGAAAAATATATGCGAGGGGTGAGCCACACACTCAGTGAATAGCACAACCCATGCATCACAATTCATATCAACCTTATATAATTTATAGCCCCTTAAAACGGGAGCAACTACACATTCTAGTGGGTCGTTTCATCGCCAACCCACCTCCCCCCCTCACCCTCACCCTTTACTGGGGGTGACATGGGCCTCTTGGGGCATACTAGACCGCTCTCCACCCCTGGTCCACCCGGTAGCCTCTCCCACCCTCGTAGCCTCCACCTAGTCCACTCCCACTATCAGTACTGTCCGACACATCGGAGGTACCTACGGACGGGAGCCCTCTGTCAGGTCAGCCAATGCCGGGGAGTTCCTACATCGGATCCAACCAAAAGGAGAAGACAGCCTACTCTCGCGGATATGATCCTCTTGGATCCGTCGACAACGATTTGTAACACTAAATAATGTCATGAATTCTCAAGAATTCCTCTAGGGCGCATAACTCAGATGCGGGGAGACATATATTATAACAACAAGGTTATAATATTCTCTAAGGCATGCTTATAACTATATGCTCTCATTCTGATTTAATTAGATTAAACTAGATGGGAACATGCATAGTCCGGGGCTTTCCAATCAGGGGACACGGTGACTAGGCATGCATAGGCCTCTATACATGATATAAAGGTGCATTTCCCTAGCATACAAAGTCTAAGGTGGCATGGAACAACATATTAATCATGCATGTATAGCTTTACATTTAATACATGTTAATACACAATTATGGTGCCCCAGGGGAGGGCAATGCACGCCTACGTGCATCGAACGCCTCCTACTGGGTTGGATTGTCCCACTCACCGAAGCCATGGTCGCTACGTGACCGTCTGTCAAGATCTGCAAGACAGGGGCATTCAAATGGTGCGTAAACTACACAAATACATAAGAATTTACTAGAAATACCTAATACTCGGACAAGCATGCATACGGGCCCGCACGCATGCGAGCACGCGTGTACGCACGGGAGTCCGAGTGCCCCGACACCCTCCCGAACCCTCGGGCAGCCATACGCATGGCCCCCTGCACGCGCACGCACGAAGCCGCATGCCCGCACGCACCCCTGCGCCCCTGGCGCACAGCCGCGCCCTTGCCCGCCCACCCAGACGCGCTGCCGCACGCGCGCTCACGCTCGAGCGCGCCCGCGGGCACCGTGCGCCCAGCCTGCGCATACCCGCGCGCACTGCGCGCCCGCGCAGCACCCAGCGCGCACGCCCGCGCCTGCGCGTACGCGTGCGGGGGGCCATGAGTATGGCTGGGCGCACTCATGTCTGTGTTGTCATTTTCGATGTTGTTTAGAGTATGTTATTGATCTCCTGTATATATTATATCAGCTACCTTATTGTCTGTGTTGTCATTTTCGATGTTGTTTAGAGTATGTTATTGATCTCCTGTATATACTGCTGATATTATATATATTTGCCGCGTCTTGGGGACGGCCACCCTGGGGCGTGACAAAAGTTGGTATCAGAGCCTGGTCCTGTGAGAGCCAATTGTTTTCTTAGAGATGAGTCCTAGGATTTCTATATGAATATTCTGATCCCAGTGTCTGTTTTCTTAGGGTGCTGATATGCCTCCTCACCGAGGAATGCGTGGACGTCGTCCCTCTTAGCCTTTGGAGGTTCTCGGACCTACCGGAGGCGAGGATGCTACTGGAGAGTCCTCGGCTGTGGGGCCAGGAGCCTCCTGAATGGGAGCGTGCTTACGCTCGTATCGCAGATCTGGTGGAGACTCAGACTAGGGCACTGGAGGCCCAGACTAGGGCGTTAGCTGAGCAGGCACGAGAGATCCAGGAGCTGCGGGCGGCCCGCGAGGCAGTTCCACAGGTCCCCTTGGTGGCAGATCCACCGGTGGTGCCCGACGTACCCCTTGTCCACGTGGTGATTCCAGTGGTGGGAGTTCAGGATCCACTAGAGAGGGAGGTGGAGCTAGAGGCTGCAGCACGAGTGCATCAGAGCGGCCTCACTGCCTTTCTGAAGCTCCACCCTCCCGAGTTCCATGGCCAGATGACGGACCCGCTTGCCCCTGAGCGTTGGTTGATGGAGGTAGATAATATCTTCTCGACCATGCACTGCACCGACTGGATGGCCCTAGCAGAGCTGAAGGTGCTCAAGGAGCAGTTGGAGGAGTTGCTCGAGAAGGGCTTCGCACGTCCGAGTGTTTCTTCGTGGGGAGCCCCTGTTTTGTTCGTTCGGAAGAAGGACGGTTCGCTGCGTCTTTGTATTGATTACAAGCAGCTGAACAAGCGGACCGTGAAGAACAAGTACCCCTTGCCACGGATTGACGATCTGTTTGACCAGCTCCAGGGAGCGCGTGTCTTTTCTAAGATCGATCTTTGTTCAGGCTACTATCAGCTGAAGATCCGGGAGTCAGATATTTCAAAGACGGCCTTTCGTACCCGTTATGGGCACTACGAGTTCTGAGTACTGCCATTTGGGTTGACGAATGCGCCGGCAGCCTTCATGGATCTGATGAACCGGGTGTTTTGGCCCTTCCTCGACTCCTTCGTAGTAGTCTTCATCGATGATATTCTGGTGTACTTGAGGAGTCTTGAGGAGAACGCTGACCATCTCCGCACTGTCTTAGAGACTTTGGCCCGACATCAGTTGTTCGCCAAGTTCAGTAAGTGCGAGTTTTGGTTGGAGCGTATGGCCTTTCTAGGCCACGTGATTTCCGGCGAGGGCATATGTAACACCTGTGCATTTTCTCTTATTTATATATTTGATTTAAATATATAAATAGGATATTTGAATTAAAATTATTGTAATTTGTGTGTTTTTAAATTTTGGCCCATTTAGTGTATCCTTATGGGCCCATTTTAGTTTGCAATTTTAAATACTATTTGTTCATTTTAAAAATTGTATATATTTTCTTTCGAAGATTTTCAAGGTTTTAAATGGTTACAATTTTATAAAATTTTAGAGCTCAAAAGATTAAGTTTTGAGATTTCATTATTATTTATTTTCAGGGACTTAGCTTTGAATTATGAATTTCTTGTAATAAGATGCAATGACCTATCTGTAATTCATATAGGGACCTATTTGTAAATCCAAAACAATCCAGGGCCAGTTTGTAATTTTGTTAGGTTTAGATATCTAATTATATATGTTGGGGTGAAAGAAAAAAAAATATGTGTGCGGCTGTGTATTCTATTCGGCAGAGAGAGAGAGAGAGAGAGAGAGAGTACTCTTCTTGGCTATTGATTTTCTTTTAAATTATTGTTATTTATTAGTGATATTAGATTTATGTTTAGGTTATTAAGTCTTCTTTTTTTAAAAATAAAATTAGGGTTTTGATTTATTTTCATGGTTAAATATATTTTTATGTTATGGGATTTTTAGTTTTTGATCAAATTAGAGTTTTGATATATATACGTTCATGTTGTTAGATTTTTATGATTTTATAAAAAAAAAAAAGGGTTTTGATCTATAATTTATTATTATTAGATCTATGTTAGGTATTTGGATTTTTGAGTCTTCATAAACTTAGGGTTTTGATTTATCATTTATTTTAAAGAATAGATATGTGTTTAGATTATTAAACTATGAGTTTTTAATTTATCATACTAGTTTTATGATTTATACAAATCCATAAGATGATAAGTTTTATTTGTTTTCAACTTTTACTAATTAATAGTTTATTTTTATAGAGAAAAATGTATGTTTTCATGTTATTATATCAATTTTTGTTATTTTATTATTATTTTGAATTTTCTGGATATTGTCTTTTTCTGTGTTTTATCTTTTCTGGTTTTGTCTTTTAGTGTTTGGTTAGATGGTAAATAGGTTTTTATTCTTCTTCTTAGGTTCTATTATATTTTCTTTTGTATGATTTATATGAGATAAATTTAGATCATTGGGTATAAAGATTTATACCTATTGATTATGATTAGAGAAATTAGGTCTAGGCTTGAATTATAGGTTTTAATTAATAATTTATTTGGTTCATCTAGGTTGTAAATTTTGTTGCGGGCTTCATTCTCCGGACCTAGGGTCCATTCGAGGTGAGTGGGCTTATCGATTTATTTCATGTGAGCTTTTGCTCTATAACGTTGAATTTCATATGCCAATGATATTTATTGTGATAAATTTGCATGATTTGGATATTTTTTTCATATTGGTCAAATTGCATTTTTATTAAATAAAATTGCATGATTTAATTCATTCATTATGTCATTTAAAATAGCATGTATTATGCTATTCATGTTTCAAGAATTAATGTAATACATTTTCTAATGCTTATGTTTTTGAAATAATATTTGGATTAAGGATTATCATTTTTGATATTTTTGGAAAAATTTAGGACTAGTGGAGACAACCTAGTCCTAGGTGATTTTATTAAGATGCACATCATAGCATATTTCAGGAATAAATCCCCCCGTTGTATTTCGCCTTTGGGGAGGAAGGTCTAGGACTCGAAGAGTCCCAAGATCGGTGAGGGGTGTGGTAAAGCATTCCTTGTAGCGGCGGATTCCTTTGTTTGGAGTTTGCAGCAACCGGGGCATCCTGTGCTGGTGTTCTCGTAGTGATGGCAGCGGCGACCCATCAGCGTCTTCTAGATCCGACGTCTCCTCGAGGGAGCTTTTTGAGCGATTTAGTCGCTTGGGGCTTGGCACACCTATTTTGGGGAAACGGTTCTTCCGATTGAGAACCCGACCCGGTCATATCATTTAAACCTCATGATTTCTACAACGTGGGCCAAGGATTGGGCCACATGATTGCTTTAAAATATATATTTTTTTAAGCTCATGAATTTATATTGATTTATTAAAGGAAATTCTTGTTTTTAATATAACTTTATGTTATGTATATATATGATTGTATCATTTAACTCTCATGCTTTTTCTTGTGTGGGCCAAGGATTGGGCCATGTGCTTGCATTAAAATGTTTTTTTTTAAGTTCATGATTTTAAATCGATTTAATAAAATAAAAGATTTATTAAAAGAAATTCTGAATTTTATATAACTTATTTTTATATATAACTGTCACGTGAAGTAATTTGTCAATGGGCTTATTCACTGAGTTAATTGCTCACCCTTTTCGATATGGGCTGGTTGTTTCATAACCAGGTATCGCATATTTCGAGGATCAAATTGAAGTTTGGGCTTTTCGCATCTTTCATGAATATCTTCGAAGTAGTGGTTCAAATGTGAATTATAGTCACGATCGACTATTTGGGTTTGTTCAGTTTAGATGGCTCCCACAGGGGTGGTTTATTGTGTATTTCCTTTTAGTATCTTGTTTCCGCAAAACTCTGATATTTTGTAAGACCATTGGTGATTTAAAAACATTGGATATTATTTATATTTATTATCATCTGTTTTATTATATTGTTATCATAAAAAAAAAAAGCTGCAAATTTTGGTCTTGTATTTAGATTAAATTTAGTAGCGACGCATTTACCGTCCGATAAACGGTTAGGTAAATGTGGGGCGTTACAGCATATCTGTGGACCCGGACAAGACGCTCGCCGTGTCGAATTGGTGTTGACCGTCGAACCCCACAGAAATTCGGAGCTTCCTGGGTTTGGCGGGTTATTATCGGAGGTTTGTCGAGGGTTTCTCGAAGATAGCTGTTCCTCTGACCCGCCTCACTCGAAAGGACATCCGGTTCGAGTGGTCCCCAGCTTGCGAGGAGAGCTTCCTGGAGTTGAAGCGAAGGCTCACCTCAGCGCCAGTTCTTACCATTCCATCTGGGAGTGGTGGATTCGCAGTCTACTCTGATGCATCGCGACTGGGTGTGGGTTGCGTCCTGATGTAGTACGGTAAGGTTGTGGCTTACGCGTCGCGTCAGTTGAAGCCCCATGAGCAGAATTACCCCACCCATGACTTAGAGTTAGCAGCGATCATCTTTGCGCTGAAGATGTGGAGGCACTACCTCTATGGCGAGGAGTTCGAGCTCTTCACTGATCACAAAAGCTTGACTTACTTGCAGTCCCAACCAGAGCTCAACATGCGTCAGAGACGTTGGGTCGAGTTTCCCTGAAGGACTATGATTGTGACATCGCTTACCATCCGGGTAAGGCAAATGTTGTGGCCAATGCTCTCAGCAGGTAGCCCTTGGGCATGGCCGCCCACTTGGTTGTACGTCATTGGAGGCTTCTGGAGGAGGCCGCTTGCTGGATCAGCGTTCGAGAGACACCTGCGGGTGGCTTTTTGGCCAGGCTAGTGGTGCAGCCCGTTCTTCTCGACGAGATCCGCACGGCTCAGGGGCAGGATCCTCACTTTCTTGTCCTCTCTGAAGGCGTCGCCTGGGGCAAGCGTCCGGACTACCAGATTTGTGAGGATGGGATCCTACGGTTCAGAGGTCGAGGACGCAAAGCTGAAGCAGAAGATCTTGGACGAGGCCCATCGTTCGAGGTACACAGTGCATCCTGGTGGCACGAAGATGTACAGGGGCCTTCGTCGTGGCTACTGGTGGTGCGGGATGAAGGCGGATATTTGCCGTTTCGTTGCCCGTTGCTTGGTATGCCAGCAGGTGAAGTCGGAACATCAGCGTCCTGCGGGGAAGCTGCAGTCCATTGAGATTCCTCAGTGGAAGTGGGAGCAGATCACCATGGACTTCGTTTCGGGCTTGTCGAGGTCACGTTCGGGTCGCGATGCCATCTGGGTAATCGTCGACCGACTGACTAAGTCCGCTCATTTCCTCCCCATTCGACTCACCGATTCTTTGGACACCCTGGCGCAGTTGTTTGTCTCCGAGATTGTTCGTCTCCATGGCACTCCCGTCAGCATCATTTCTGATAGAGACGCGAGATTTACTTCGAGGTTCTGGCGTAGCCTTCAGCACGCCCTTGGTACGAACCTCCATTTCAGTACAGCGTTTCATCCGCAAACGGACGGCCAGTCGGAGAGGACGATTCAGACCCTGGAGGACATGTTGCGGGCTTGCGTTCTCGACTTTGGGGGCAGTTGGGAGAGGCATCTTCCGTTGGTGGAGTTTGCCTACAACAACAGCTACCACTCGAGTATTCGGATGGCACCATATGAAGCGCTCTATGGCCGCAGCTGCAGGTCCCCCTTGTGTTGGGATGAGGTCGGAGAGCGCCAGTTGGAGGGACCAGAGATCATCCACCAGACCTCAGAGATGGTCAAGACGATTCACGAGCGTATCCGAGTCTCTCAGAGCCGTCAGAAGAGCTACGCCGATCGTCGTCACCGTGAGCTCGCCTTCGAGGTTGGTGACCATGTCTTCCTGAAGGTGTCCCCGATGAAGGGCATCTTCCGTTTCGGTGTGCGGGGCAAGCTGAGTCCGCGTTTCATTGGGCCGTTCCTCATCCTCGAGCGGGTTGGAGAGGTGGCCTATCGCATAGCCCTGCCCCCACAGTTGGCTCAGGCCCATGACGTCTTCCATGTCTCGCAGCTAAGGCGTTACGTCCACGATCCTGCTCACGTTATTCCGTTTGAGCCGCTCGTCTTCGAGCCGGACTTGTCATTCGTGGAGCAGCCGATTGAGATCCTGGACCGCCGCGAGAAGAGGCTCCGCACCAAGACCGTCCAGCTGGTCAAGGTGCGCTGGCAGCACCGTGAAGGTGCCGAGGCCACTTGGGAGCGCGAGGACACCATGCGTGGCGCATATCCGCATCTTTTCCCTTCCTAGATGTTTTTGTATTTATTTTGTGAACAAAATTTCCTAAGGGGGGAGAATGTTATATATATGTAACTTTTAGCATTCTGGTCACCTTTGGGACAATTCTGGCAGTTTTTTAATTTTTCTTTTTTCGATCGGAACCGCTAAAATTTTGGACTTTTAGCTGTCATCATGAGCTTGAGAATTCTGATTGAAAATCTAACTGCACATTATGTGTCCTGGTGCCATTTAAAACCACTCAGGAAAATTTCATCGAATTCCGATAAAAGTCCAAAATTTTAGCGGTTCCGATCGAAAAAAGAAAAAATTAAAAAACTGCCAGAATTGTCCCAAAGGTGATCAGAAGGCTAAAAGTGACACATATATAACATAGTGGGGGTAGTATTACAATACTACCTAAGGCATGCCATATTCTATACATCCATACACAATACAAAAATACATGCCTATACTAGAGGGGCGCATGCGACACAGTCATTTATACATGAATACAATACATGTAATATAAGCCTAGCATGCAAGATATCTAACATATTATGGTTCAAGTATGGCCATACTACTTATCTACACAAGTAGTATAGCTAGGGTGCCCCATCGATGTGTGACGCACGACTACGCGTGTCGAGCACATCCCGAGAGGTTGGATCGAACCACTCACCGCAACCTAGGTCTTTGCGCGCGAGTTAACAAAAAGGGCAACAGGGTGCGCGAGGCTGCACGAGTGTTGGGCAAGCGGGGCAGCACGCATGTGGGACAGCACGCATGTGGGACAGAGGACAACATGCACGCGGGCACCACGCACACACAGGGCAACACCTGGGATGCACATGCAGAGCAAGGCGCGCTGGGCACGCTGGAGGGCACACTGCAAGGAACACTGACTGTGCACAGGTATAGGGCACACCACAGGGCACGCTGGGCACAGGCGCAGGGCACGCCGCATGGCACGCTGGGCATAGGCGCAAGGCACGCCTCAGGGCATGCTGGGCATAGGCACAGGGCACAGGTGCTGGGCTGGCAGGGCAGAAGGCAGGGGCACACTGGGCTCTAGTCAGCATGCACGCGGGCACGGCGACACCCCTAACCCTAAGCAACCATGCACACCCACACGATTCAAATAGAAACACAAACACTTTGCATGCACCACCTCCGAACACACCCAAATGTGCTGAAAAACCAGAAATAGAAGAGGGGAAAGCTTACCAAGAGAGGGGGAGGGAAGGGGGAGATGTGGGGGCTCACAAGCACGCCCACGACCACCTCAACCACCACCACCACCACCACCACCTCAGCCTTTACTTCTCTTCTTCTTGTTGAACCAAAGGGGAGGGGGAAATCCATGGAAAACATGAGGGGGAGCTAGAGGAGGAGGAGAGGGAATGGAAATATCAACAACACACACACACCTTGATCTTCTTCTTCATGCACCTCCTCTTCCAAGCACGCCATCTTCTTCTTCTCCACCAAACACACAAGCGAGGGAGAGCAAGAAGAGAGAATGAGAGGCAAAGAGAGGGATTTTCGGATGGAGAGAGAGGGAGAGAGAAAGGGGGTTTTTACACTTCCAAATAGTGTTTAGGGGTCATCTTTAAGGGAGGCAAGGGAGGTGGTGAGGTTAGGGTTAGGCTCACCCTCTCACACTCACTTTTTCCACCTTTATTGGGAAGCATGAATCAAAACGCCACATCACTCGGAATATCTCACCCACCGAAACATAGATACGACTAAACCTGAATGCGATTTGGAACTGCATATTTTTTAAAAAGTTATCGGAATTCGATGAAAATTTTATAGGTAGGACAAAACAGTATCAGGACCTATAATATGTAGTTAGATTTTCAATCAGAGTACTCCAACTCACACAAATAGCTACAATCCAAAATTTTAAAGACTTCGATAAAAAAAAACAAGGATCCAAATGACACTAGCTTAACCAATATGGCTCCAAATGACACAAACACAACAGGCACTCAACCAAAGTCCCCCTCTCGACCCATCCCCTCAAGTACACTGCATAATTCCTCAGGAGGTTCGTATCCCGAGGAATGCCGGCCACCGAGATCGGAGGACGCTTTGGTAGATCAGCAGGCACCCACTGATAGTACCTAGAAGAGAGCTTAGTCTAAAGAAAAATTTGATAAAAACAGAAGATCTAGAATATATACCTCTTCTTCCTTCAAGGCACGAAAGGCCTCTCGGAATTGCAGAAGATGACGCAAGCGAGAAGACCCTAGGGGCGCCCATCTCATGGCCCAAGGGAGAGCACGGTTGAAGACCATCTGGGTTGGATGATCAATGGCGAAGTGCTTATATCCAAAAATCTGCATAACAAACATCAAATCCAAGTCAGGTAAAACAAATGAAACACAAGGAAAAAAATCATTTATTTTTATACCTGTAGAAAAGCCGCAAAGCCACAAAGGTTCTTGCCCCCGGCCCTCTTCACCTTCTTCGACAACTCCACGAAGAGGTGAGCAAGCCTGGCCGCACCCCATGTGAAATGGTTCATCCTCTCGAAGTCCCTCATCAGCAGCAGGAAATGGGAGGAGACCTTGTCTGAGGCAGTCGAGAAGAGCACCCGCCCAAAGAAGTAGAGGAAGAACGCTCACAGCTCCCTCTGTGCCCTCTGTGGGAACGCGACAGCCTCTCTCACCTCAATCATCAAACGCCTATGCTCATAGCTAGCCATGGCCTCACCCTTCTAATGGCGCGTGAACGAACCGAGGCCATATTGCCTCGACAACTGTCCGAGTGGGATGCGGTTCAACGTCCTCTCTTGCTCCACGTACTCACATTCACCGATCAGCTCTCGAAACAACGTCTTATAGTCAGGACTAGTGGCCGCTATCACCGCCTCGCCCAAAGCTGGGAGGCCCGTGATCCGCTCAACATCCTCGAGAGTTGGCATCACTGCACCGATAGGGAGGATGAATGTACAACTCTCCGGATCCCACCACTCTGCCAACGCCTCGAGATATGGACGGTGGACGTGGAAGGGCTCGATAAAAAAGGAGCGGAAGCCCACTCCATCCACCAAATCCCTCTCCCCCTGCCCCAAGGTGGAATACCATCTCTTCGTCCCGTGCCATAACGCCCGCACACGATTCGGCCGCTAAAAAGACAAACAAAAAGGGTTAGTCTAATGAAAAGGCATTCAAGGGGTAAGAATTCTAAAAATTCGTTCTAAACCATGCTTAGTAAAAAAATTTCACATACAAGAAATAAAGCATGAAATATATAAGCAATTCAACCTCCTTTATTATAGAACTCTTTTCCACGTAATCACATATTTACCTTTCCTTTTATCCCACCATGGTCATCTCTATCATATGTTTACATACTTTTTTATTCTATTACCTATCATACTTATATGCCCCTTTTTATAAACATGCTTGCCATGACAAAAACGCATAAAAATTGTCCCTACCCTAAACACACATGTCATACCCATATATATAATCCCACCATGATTACCTCTCAAAAGAAACTCTATCGATTCACAAATACATGCATGTCTACTCTCTCTGAGCCCCTATGCTGTGCTCATACTACCTCTTATATATATGCTTACTAAAAACACCCTATGACTTCATAAATACATGCTTAAATCCATCTTACAAACCCCCACCATATGCTCCAAGGAAAATCAAACCATACATGCCTACTTATCCCACCGTGATTATTTCCATAAAAAAGGGGGCATGCTCATTTTCCTTACAAAACTCCACCATGTTCTTCCTACTAAAAAGACATAGTTAAAAAGCATGCTTATTACAAAATCCATGACAGGCAAGCATGTATACTCATTCCCTACTCACACATGCCAAGAATACACACGCTCCCCCCACTCATGCATAAAATATCTTGAGAACTAGTTAAGATACAAACATAAATACACTCACAAAGGCATAATCTTAAGACATTTATAAAATTCAAGATTTAAAATAAGGTAAAAGGGAAATAGAGGAAATACCATGGCTCGTGTGGCCCCGGGAGCATCCACCTCAGCCTCATCGGGATCATCCATCCCGTCATCATCCCCCTCCTCCTCAGCCATGGCCTCCGCAGCCCCAACATCAGCATCGGCCCCCGTGGCCCCTGTATCCACGTCCTTGGCCCTCGCGGCCCCGACTCCTACACCATCACCTCCCTCCGTGCCCACCGCACCGGAGGCCAACACCTCAAAGTCACCCATGTGCCTTCTCTCCTCCTCCTCATCCCTGGCCTCTGTGGCCTCCCTATCCAACATCCCCATAATGGCATCCAATGATGCCCTCACCTCCGCACTGACACCCTCAGCCCCTACCTCCTCAACTACACCCTTGGCCAACCCTCCGGCCTCCAAACCTGTGCCCTCGTCCACAGCCGGCTGATCCCCACGCCTCCTCTTTCGTGTATACCCAATCATCCCACCCGTAGACTCCATAGGAACCCCCGGGACAGCCCCTGAAGGCATGTCCCCGACCTCACCCGCACCGGTGCCCACCAATGGCACCTCCGCCGCACCCATGGCCTCTCCCGCGACCTCCTCCTCCACCCTATCGCTCTCCGATGATGAAGAGCTCGGGCTACACTCTCCGCGAGCCACCTGGGGTCGTTTCCCCCTTGAAGCAATCGCCTTCGACCTCATCATCTATCACGGATTGAAAAAGAAGAAGGAAGACCCAAACTTAGGGTTTTAAAATCAAGAGAAGAGGATTCATTAGGTCGAAATGGAGGAAGAGATGCTGAAGAAAGAGGAATTTTTTTTGTTTAAAATGAAGAAGAAGATGTAATGGAGGGAGAGAAACCGTTTTTAAATGTAATGAAAGAGAGAGGGTCCTTTTTCGGTTATAAGTGGCCCAGTCGGCCGGTGGCTACCCATGAGTAGCCGCCCTAGGCCAGGCAGCTAGTATAGACTAGCCGTGTCATGCCCCAGAGCGGCCGTCCCCAGGACGCGCAAGCGTATACATGATATCAGCAGTCAATACAGGAGATCAATAACATACCATAAACAACAGCTAAAAAGACAACACATACAACAAAGAGGCTGACATGATGTATACACAGATAGCGGAAGCTAAAAAGACTGAATATGTAAATGAACAACACATTACGGACTCGATACATAATCATATGTCCTGTGAGAGCCAATATAAACACAAACATCCAAATACAATCCAAACTGGGTGCCCAAGCATGGAAATATATACATACAATCAAAAGGATGCTAATGGCTTCTAAAACTCGAGGGACGTGGCGCTACTCCGCTACTGGTGCAGTCTCTCGGGGAGCTCCTCCTTCAAGTCCGCCTCAGTAATCACTGGAGAAAATAATTATGCGAGGGGTGAGCCACACGCTCAGTGAATAGCACAACCCATGCATCACAGTTCATATTAACCACAATTAATCAGTAAAAGCCTCAAAGTGGCATGAACAACACAAATCCAGTGGTTCGCTACATCGCCGAACCACCACACCCTCACCCTCACCCTCAATAGGTGACATAGAATATTGGGACTGACTAGGCTGTTGGTCACCCTTGGTCCACCGATAGTCTCTCCCCACTCCGTAGGCCGCTTGGCCACTCCCACATTCAGCACAGTCCTTCCCAAATCAGGAGGTGCCTACTGATGGGAGCCCTCCACGGGACAGCCTTTCTAACGCCGGGCAGTCTCTACACGGATCCAACGAAGGGAACAGAACAGCCTATCCATGCGCATATGATCCACTCGGATCCGCCGACAACACATCTCAACAACTCTAATGTCTTGAATTCTTCAGAATTCCTCCAGCGCGCATAACCAAGATGCGGGGAATATATAAGATAATAATGAGGAAAAGAAACCTTGGGAGGGTAACCTGAGGTCCCGATATAGGACATCCCGACAACCAAACAAGGAATATGGAGTACCCTAGCCCGGGTCTCAATGTTGACCTCGCAAGGCCCCCTTAATATTCCCCAAGGCATACTAAAATATCATAAGTTTGCATTTAATTAATAAATCAAACTAATAGGACGCATGCATAGGTCGAGGCTTTCCTAGCATGATAACAAGTGACAGGATGCACGGCTCTTACACATATCCTAAGGGTGCAAGTCCCTAACATACAAGTCTAGGGTGGCATGCATTCTACACACTAATCATGCTTGCACAGATTACATATTAATCAGTTAATATTAACTATGGTGCCCCAGCGGAGGACGGTATACGCCCAAGTGCATATAGCGCCTCCCAACTGGGTTGGGTTGTCCCACTCACCAATATCCGGGTCGTCGCGCGACCGTCCGTCAAGATCTGCAAGACAGGGTAATCAACTTGGTGAGTAAAATACACAAATACACCAAAAATACACTAAAAATACTTTAAAATACCCAACACTTGGACAAGCGTACATACGGCCTGTACGCACGCGAGTCCGAGCACCCCGACTCACTCTCGAACCCCCGACAACCATCCGCACGGCCACCCGCCCCCTGACACTGCCGCACCCCAGCCCGCGCGCCCAGGCGCACTGCCGAGCCCCTGCCCGCACGCCAGGACACGCCGCCGAGCCCCCCGGGTGCACCGTCCGCCCACTGCGCCCCAGCGCAGCCACCCGCGCGCACACCGCACGCCCTGCGCCCAGCGCCTCGCCCCGCGCGCACCCCGCACGCACCACCGCTCGCCTAATCGCGCCATCGCCTCACCGCGCACGCATAGCACGCCTGCGCCTCTGCGCAGCGCTCCGCGCGCACGCCCCCGCACGACACCCTGCGCGCAACATCCGCACGCGGTCCCCTGCTCACGCCCGCACTGCGCCTCTGCGCAGCGCCTCGCGCGCACGCCCGCGCACGGCGCCCAGCGCGCAGCACCCGCACGTTCCTGCTCCACCCGAGCGCACGCCCGACGGCGCCTAGCGCGCAGCACCCACACGTTCCAGCTCCACCCGCGCGCACGCTCGCGTACACACCCGCGCGCACGCGCGCGTGCCCTGCCAGCTGCCCTACCTGCCCTGCTCGCCAGCCTGCCTGCCTGCGCTGCCTGTGCTGCCAGCCTACCCGAGCCAGCCTGCCTACCTGCCCGAGCCACCCTACCACCCCTCACCGGCCACCAATGGCCTCCAACAGCCACCAACCACCACCAATACTCAAAACCACCCTCCTAACATGCATCTAAGCAAGAAAAGGAAGGAAAGAGAGCTTACCCTAGGAGAGGAAAGGAAGGGAAGGGGACCGGGAGCTCTTCGTGCACCGAAACACCTCCCCAAAGACCTCCACCACCAAGACCTCTTTCAGCCTTCAAAGGGGCTGAAATCAGAGGAGAAAAGAGGGGGTTAGAGGGGGTCAAACAAGTGGGAACTCGAATCCGAGACCACCGGTGGATAGATCGGGATGAGATCTAACCTTTCTCTTCTTTGGGTTTTAGGTTTCAAGCACTCTAGGTGGTTCAAACCCAAGAAAAGAGAGAGGGGGAGAGAGAAATCAAGTGGAGAAGAAGATGAATAGTGGGGGGGCTAATTTTAGCTCACTTAAATAAGTCAACACAATTAGATTAGGTTAACTAGGTTTAATTAGGGCTTAAGAGAGGATTAGAGAGGATTAAGTGAACTTTGACTTGGGTCAACCCAACCACACAAAAAAACAAAAGGGGTTGACCAAGTCATGGGCCCACTTTGACCAAGTCAACTCTCCCAATGACTTGTCGCTCGGTCAAAACCCGGATACACCCGGAAATGTGAAATTCTGGAACGTTACCGGAATTCGATAAAATTTTCGTGAGTGGCTTAGAATGGCACCAGGACATATAATATGCAGTTAGATTTTCAATCGGAGTCCTCAAACTCATGATGATAGCTAACAGTCCAAAATTTTAGCGGTTCCGATCGAAAAACGAGAAAACTCAAAAATTGCCGAAATGCTCCAATGGTTACCAGAAGGCAAAAAGTGACACATATATAACAAGCCGTCCCTCTCAAGCGACTATAATGAAGTAGCCGCCCCTGCCAGATTACCAAAAACACACTCCAAGTTTTCTTAAAACCAAAGACCATGTTTTGGTTTATTTCCAAATCCTACTTGATCAAACACAACTCTCTTGAAGTTTCAACACATTTCCAGTACCATTCAATCTAAATTTCCTCAGTTCTGGTTCTTTTCTAGAATTTTTATCTCTCGAATGATCCATTCACCAACTCAACTACATTTTTCTTTTTTCTGTCTGTGATACCCCCCTGTTTGCTGAGCTGCTCTGTGCACAATGCACAAAGAAACCGACTCCCGGCTGCCCTGTGCACGATAGAGGGAGTCTGCCCTGTGCACGATAGATAGGAACCCCGTCCGAGGGTTGGGTCACTGGCTCCTTTACTATTTACTCACTCCCCCACCTGGATCACTCAATTGATAAATTATTCTAGTCAAAACCTAGCCTCTAATGATATAAATCAAATCCCTGAATGATATTGGTCATATGCCCTAAACTTCTTGAAAGTTAGGCTGGCCAAAATAGGGGCCTCTTTCCTTATCATCGATCGAAGTCTTTATGCTTCACACAAAGACTCTGTCTGATGAGGGACAATTGTAGATACCTCAATTTTGACCGTCCAAAGAAATGAAAATACTTCAAGTAATATTTAGAAATGACCAATTTGGAAATCTAATAGAAAACATCTTTAAAGGAACAGAGGAACCCTGGCCACAAAACACTTAGAAAAATTAAAAGGCCAGAAGCCGGATGGCTAGTTTAAAGTAGCCACCCTCACTGGGCGGTTAGTTTCAACTAGCCGCCCCTTAAACCGCCCCCAACCGCTTCCCTTGGATGGGACATAAAGCAACATTTAATGCTGATGATTGCGGCGGTTTGTTCCTTTTAGCCGCCCCTTCTCTGACGGTTCAACCCTAGTAACCGCCTCAAGTCACTGCTTGTCAGAGATTGGACGTTTGGCAGGTCATCATGGGGGCGGCATCTTGAAAGTAGCCACTAACTAGCCGCCCCTCACCTGGACAATTGTCAGAAACAAAGATCTAATAGGAGGTCAAATCAAGCACCCTATTATCCAATTCGATCTATTGTCCAGTGGACACTTCCTGCCTCTCTTTTACTATAAATAGGGGGTCTCCAACACTTCTTCTACTCATCAACCAAGCTCAAAATTCACAAAATCACTCATTCAATCAACCATCATCAATAACCCACATTCCATCATACACTAGCTTAATCAAACCCCCACACCTACTACTTTAAAACCCTTCAGAGAGAAAGAGAGAGGGAAACCCATTCCCTACATAAATCCACTCTCCAAAATGCTCTCCAAAACCTGGGTTAAACTTAGCTTAACCTTGCCCAAACTATAATCCTTTTCTTACCCAGGTTTTGTCCAAATTAAACCAGGACCTAGGCGGCTAATCACCACTAGCCGTCCCTCTTTAGACGGCTAAACCCCATTAGCCGGCCCTCTCTCATCCCCTGTCTTTTTAAACCTCCTTTGTTAAGGTCCCGGAAGCAGAAAAGGATTATTTGTTTTCACCTCTGTGGGCGGCAGCCCGTATCTCAGAGCGGAGAATACACAATCCCCCCACGAAGGCGATCAATAGCAACACCCAACTTTTCTGCTTTTTGAGAAAGCAGGTGGCAATCACAACAAACCGCGTCTTTCTGAGAAGTTGTCGGGCGGCTCAGAAGCGACTCTCCGGGCGGTGATCTGATCAGTTGCGAGACGGACCAGGATCAAGTTCGTAGAACCCCCCAAGTTTTACATATCGACACATACATCAGCTTAGCATGACGCAATCTCCGTCTGTAAATAGAGGGGTACCCCTCCTAGAGATAGCACATCTTTTCTAAAAAATCCCGCTCAGATTCAGACTTCCCTTCTAGAATCACGTACTGACTTGAGCGTCAGAGGTTCATTAGTTGATACCACACTGGTGTGAGTTTAGAGAAGAGAAGCTGAAGAACGGCGATCAATCGCGGAGCCAGATCACCTCTTCTTCGGATCTACTTTTAAAGAGATCAGATCAAGTCTAAATCCGACCGGATCGAGGAAAGGATCTTTTTACCCTCAACTTCTCTTCGGTTTATCAACTGCACCTCATATAATCGTTCAAAGCAGGGATTCTGGCTAGCGGAGTTGTTTTGATTTATTAACCCCCTATATCTTCAACAAGTTCAATAAGCTGATTTTACATTGCATGAGGGGAAAATTGTCTCTTTTTTTTTTCATTTCTACCATTTCCCCCCAGGAATCTTGAGATATAGAAAGAGAAGCAATCAAATGATTGATTAAAAGTTTACCAAAAAGAATATAATGATTGATAAAAAAATGGTTGATGTGCTATGCGGATGACAGTAGGCCTAGGAAGGTATAGACTTTAGACCAACAATTAAATTATAATGATTGATAATAGTCCAAGAAACAAAATAAAAAATTATAATGATCGATAGTAATAGAGGTACGTAAACAACGAAAGAATGAACAGTATTGAAGGCTAATTATATAAGGGAGTTGTTACGCTGATTTTTTTACAGCCTAAAATAGCTCTATATATATCATTAGAAAACTAGTGAAACATATGCATTGTTGAACGGGATATATGCATCGTTAAATTTTTTATATATATATTTGTTGTGGAGGAAAAATTTTGCACTCGTCTTGAACACGACACGCGTTCATCTAGAACAGATTGACGAACTACTTGATCTAACTCGGAACACAATAATCAGAACTGCTCATTGACCTAATTCATCGCTTGAGGAGAACAACCTATCTGACCTGCCAAGGAGGAGGGAATGATGTTAAGGGCATCTCTAGGGTTGATTGTCAAACCTCGATTCAGGCCAAAGCTTAGTAGCAAAAAGTAGAGGACCATTTTAATCCGATCATGGCTATAGAGGGCGGGAACCACTCTGCCTAGTATAGCTAGAAAGACGCGTCCTAAACTCGACAAGGAAATTGCCACGTCCTAGTTCGCAATATATTAAAATATCAATAAAATAAAAACAATAGAATTAAGAGATAAATGATTGAAATCGCCTAGTCGAGAGGCACATAAGAGATGTATCATTGAAACGAATATATCTTCCATATGCACGGAGTTTCACCGACATAATTCGTTCATGAGATACAATTTGACCTGTGAGATTCCACCGACACCTCGATGTGCGATCAAGTGGAGTTCTCGAACTGAATCCTTGTATTGTCGATGCCCGAGATGTAATAGATAAGGCTTCACCAAGATTAAAAAATATGAAGCTCTTGAGGGAATAAAATATAAGCCTTGAGATGCGGAGAAGATGAGAACAAATGGACTGGTATGGTGGTTTTGTTGATGATCACACATATATCATTCTCGATCTTGGAGGAGGATTCTCAGCCAATTTATATGCACAACATACCTTTGAAAACGTCTCATTTAACAACGTTGAATGCATGCACGGTTACATAGATCAACGGTTCACCCAATTGATAGCATATGTAACGGTTTCTTTGAACTTCAACAAATGAGTGCATCAGTGCATGCAATGATTCAATGATACCGAACCTCCTCTTGGTAGGATGTAAGAGATATCCTTTAGTGAGGGACTTAGGTTCGAGTCTTATCGCCTGCTGATAGGGAAAGATTTAACCAAGAAAAAAAATAAAATAATATATAAAATGATGCAATTAATTTCCATTCAAGCATACAATAATATAAAGCATATTATATATGTGAGTGTGGTCACAAAATTCCAACAAGTTCTCCGGCCATGTCTCACATATCCCTTACTCCTTAATAATTAGTTTCCCTTCTACAAAATCCACATGCCCCACTCTGCCATGAACCCACTGGGTGACTCCCAAATGTGATCCACATCTATATCTCTCTTGAAAATAGATTAGTTCCTCGCTTTTTTTATGAAGTCTTCCGGTCCATTGGATTTGGTAGTGGGAACGCTCATATTTCAAAAATTCATGTGGAAAAACGTTGTTTTGCAGGCATTTAAAAACACGAGAAAATAAGATGTCACGCATTGTTTTTCTATGATGTGGGGCATTGTGAACGTAGAAACTATATAAAAAAAATGTTTAGATCCACAATTATATTTTTACCTTTTTAAAAAAAAATCCACAATTATATTTTTATTTTTTCTATCTTTGAATTCATCCTACTACGCATCTAAAATTGACCCTTCAGTTTTTCTCCTTTATGATGTGATTATTTTTTTATTTGTTAAAGAGGTTTTTGAACTTTGCTACCAAAATTTCTTTTAGCTTTTTATCTGTGACTCATAAATTATTGCGACTTTATGTTTCACTTGATCCAATAGTTGTAAAACTTGGCATCATATCCAGGCACCGCAAGCTGTCATCAATTTCACTCTATACGTAAGATTTAGGGCGGCTTGTGATTTTTCTTGGCCAACTCGGATGGGATGTATGATTACTTTCTGAAGTTGGGACCCTGCCTTTTATTTTTGTTTTGGTCCTTTAAAAAAGTTTGTGATAGTGTCACACTAATCAGTCACATTTGTCGTTTTTGGTACACAAGTCAATTCATTCACAGTGGTCAAGTATTGTTGGGTAGTTCTGGTGCTCTCCTTTTCTCTTACCTCATCTTTCGCAAAGCTTTCATCACATGTGAAACACTATATTTTTTTTGTTTGTTTTTTTTATGAAACAAGTTAGGCTGTCTAGTTCCGTTCACCTACATCTGCCTGACTGTGTAGATCAATATGATTTTATTTTTGTCTTTTTTTATTCAGTTGGTGGAGTTTAAGCCTCGAAAGAAAAAATATGCATTCCATTTTACTGGAACTTGAAAATTCAGATAATTATTGGAAATTTTGGTTTCCATTACATTTTGAAAGGCGCTGTTATACTAACTTCTTTTTAGAGCATAATATTGTTCTATATGTATTGTTATTAATCTAATGAAGTATATACATCATTAAATTTTTTATATTTATTAAAATTGAGTTCATTCAATTTGAAATAAAACGATATATATTGTTTTAATAAAATCATATACATTGTTAGATGTTTACTATTTTAAAAAAATAAAAACGTATATAATCTGTATTTTAGACTATAAAAGGAACTAAGTCTAATCTTTTATTTTTTTAAAAAAAAAGATGAAACATTTATAATGCAAATTTCAAGAATATTGCCCATCTACTAAAAAATGAAATATAAAAAGGGCAATAATAGTTAAAACCAAAAGCTCAAATAAAAAAATCATGCAAACAAGATTGAGTTCATGTAGTACTCCATTCATTAATTTATGTCAATATCCAATCAGTGGCAAATATGTGTCCTAAATCATTTCAAAATCTCACATGTTTATCTTGGGATAAGATATGTCATCCCCTAATTGGGGACTGACATGTACTGATAGGATGCAACACTGACTGGATCACATCTCTCTCCGAACACAAAACTACAACCTGTTCTAATTTGTTCCTATAATTATAGACACAAAATCTATGCAAAGGAAAGCCTTCACCCAAGAAGCGATGTCCCGCCTGGCTTGGCTCAGTTAGTTATGGACACCCCTTTCCACGAGAAGGGCAGGCTTCAAACCTCATTGACCGCGAGTGTTAGAGAAAAAAAGCAGCCCATGTGGGCTTGGTTGTATGGACTTTGGTCAATGGTCTCTGTTATTTCTGTCTTAGTGAAATAAGAGTATGTTTGTCCTTGTATGTCGAGACTTATAGATTTTTTAGGAGGTTTTTGTACAAAAACAAAATCCTTCTAAACATTCTCCAAATAAATTTATGGGTTTTTTTCATATATACCCTCTTAAAACCGTATTTGTGGAATTATCCCTCTTATTTTCACCTTTACAAAAATACGCCTGAATTTTTAATAAGTCGTGCAAATTCACCACTCCTTCAGTTGCAGTCAGGATTGCATGCCAAACCATGGTTAGAATGTTAACTCTACCCTGTGAAATGACTGTTTTACCCCTCACTTAAATCACCCAACCCTTATCGAATTTTCTCTCTCACTTTCATTACTCTTCAAAACCCTAAATCACCCACCGCTTTGAAAACCTCTTGGAAACTACCCTAAATCACCCAGCCCTTCAAATTTGATTTAAATCACCCACCAAATTGCAACCAATCTCACCTAAATAAAGCTCAAAACGATAAGGAGTGGTTGAAGGAGATGTGTCTGATCCATGGAAGGAGTTTTTATCCTTAGGAGTGCTGCTACTACAAATCACTCATCGAAGATCAACATAACATCAAATCAGAACACCCAATGTGCATCTTCTTCAGTTCCGGAATGTTTACAAAAAAATTCCCCTTTATTTCTGATATGTTGAATACATGTTGTTCTTGTTGAATATGTAAAATGAAACATTTATTGGATATGTTTAATATATGTTCATCTTCATAGTTGTTGAATTTTTTATTTATTGTGTATTGTATTTGTTGTAGTTTATCCAAGAAGACACATATGTGGAACTAGTATTTAGGTTTGGTGGTTTTTGGAAAATAGTCAAAGGAATAGATAAAATTACATATAGGCTAGGTAGACAGAAAATCATTAGATTTGTAGCAACTCTGACTTTTTAGTCCATAATTAACCTGCTTCTATGGTATGTTTAGTATTCCAAATTTCTAATAATTTGGTATGGTTAGATTGCTCGTTTTGTTGGCTTTCCAATGCTTTTTACGGATTGTAAATCGGATGAGTATCGATCAAGTTATGGATCAAATAGTAATAGGGTGTCAGACAATGTCTGACGGATCTTATAGCTGCCGTCGGGCACATGAGCGACGGATGCTATAGGAGCCGTCGGAAGCCTAGGTGACGGATGCTATAGGAGCCGTCGATTTGGAAAAAACGTATTTTCAAAAATAGGTTCCGTTTTTGGAAGGAACATGTACATTAATTGGAATTAATGCAAATTATTGGTGTCGTAATTGTTTCCTCATGTGTATGAGAGGCTTATAAACCTCTTTTTCTCTTTCATTGCCTTGAAACCCTAGAAATTTCAAACCCTAAAAGATCTTCTCCTTATTGTTTTTGGCACCATTGTTGAGGCGGGAAGGGGTTCAAATAGAGAGTTCTTGTGAGTATTATCCTCTATTTATGAAGAGTTTTGGTTTATAATAATTCCCTTTAGATGTTCTTTTAATATGATCTTGTTTTCAAGGTTTTTCCAAGCAAAGAGAATAGTTTTCTTCCTGTTTCTTAAGTGCTTTCGCACGATTTCGTATTGATTGTTTTAACAATGATATAATGATGATTTTTTGATGTTTTTGTAAGTCTTTCATGCAAAAATAAATATGCTTATGTATATACCATGCTTAGGCTAATTCGTTAAGGTAGAAATCATGTTTTGATGATCTTTAAGTTTTGTTTGACCCTTATATGCATAGATCCGAACCTATACATGCTTTTATGATTATTTTTAAGAGTTTTTTGCATAGATCCATGTTAGTTGTTTCTACATATTATAGATCTATGATTTTCGAAATTTTTGTAATATAAGTTAATTATTTTTATACATGTCCTTTTTATGAATACTTTTAAATCTAGGGTTTTGAATAGAAGAATATCATGTTAGGTATAATAATATGTTATCTCTTGTGGTTTTCAAAGGATTTCATAAAGTATATTCAGACCCTTGGGTGTACCAAGTATTTTATGTATCATCGATGTTTTTATCGTTTTTCCATAAGCTAGGATTTTGAATGGATTTTTCTCTATACGATCTTCGATCTATCTCATAAACGATTTGTATCGTTTATCTATTTTATATTACTTTTATACCTATGTTAAATATACGGTTTTTCAATGATGTTTTAAATGAGTTTTGGATTGGTTTTTAATTGGATTTTTCGAGATGAGTTCTCTTCTGTTTTATGCCGTTTTAAACGACTCGTGTATGGTTTTCCATGATAGAACGTGTTAGGATGTTTTAATAAAAATAGGGTTTCCTATTTTCTGCCTCGGGACGGCTCCCTTGAGAGTCGTTAGGCATGTTCGGGACGGCTCCCAGAGGAGCCGTCGGGCATGTTTCGGACGGCCCCTATGGGAGCCGTTGGGTTTGTTAAGTAATGGCCCCAATGGGAGCCATCGGGTTTGTTAAGTGACGGTCCCTATGGGAGCCGTCGGGTTGGTCAGTGACGGTCCCTGTGGGAGCCATCGGTTTCTACATGTACGGGTACCATCAAGTTCCGTACTGTACGTATGTATTTTTGATTGGTTCGCATCGTTTCAGGTCTGACTAGAGTGCTTTAGGCCTTCTGGGGTTGTTTCCGTATCATTGGACCTAAGGTGAGTGGGTCTAGTCTCTACGTAGATTTCAAAACTATTTATATTTATATCATGATCGCATCATGCCTATTTTATGAATACAACTGTTATCTTGATTATGGAATACATGAGCATGACATCATGATTTTAAGGTACTATTTTACGTATAATGTATATTGGAGACTATGTTATTCCTGCATGCAAATTGCTGTTGATAAATTGATCTTGCATGCATCTTGTTTGTCTGCGTGACACCGTCCGCGTGACGACCGGTCTGCGTGACCCAGTCCAGTGGGACCTTGTCTGCGTGACCAAGCTCTAGATGGAGCATCTTGCGGCTACGTGCCTTACGGGTATGCGTGTCCGTTGCATCATACGCATCATGTAGAATAATATGAGATTGTGACTATTCTTTTGAAGAGATGCGTTATGTTTTATTGTTACACTGGCGACGATTATATGTATATGTTTATAATTTGTTAGTTCGGATTAATTGGGAGTATTTTATTATTATTATTATTATTATTATTATTATTATTATTATTATATAGGTCCATTCACTGAGCGTGTGGTAGCTCACTTCTCTTTTTCCAACCTTTCAGGGTAGGTGTTGGCTATCGTTGTTCGTGGAGGGGCGTTGGCAATCTAGTTCATGTTTTACCTTCGTTGCATTGTAGGTGTTGAATCAGCCTTCTTCTTGGCATGTAGTAGACGTCCTTCACCTTATCAGCAAAACAAGAGGAATTATTATTAGTATTAAATAAAGAGGTAGTGTGTATTCGTTCAAACTTAAGAATGAATTATTGAGATCCTGTGGTTGGTTTTGTTTTAAATCCTGAGAGTATTTTACGTATTTATTTATATTATCCATTATATTGTGGATGGTGTTTACGTAACGCGCCATATCGCATGCCTTAATTAGGGATAATGGGTAGGGGGCGTTACAAGATTACACAAGGATTATTGTAATATTGATGAAATATTTGAAGAAGTTGGTAAACTTGTTAAATAGGGTGAAAATGATGCACTGAACATGCAGTTTAGGATTCCAGGAAGAAAGGAATATGGAACTATGGAAAATGAGTATATGATATGTTGAATATGTTCAATATGCACCATAGAAGTCCTCATATTGACATATTCATCACAGTAGAACATAATGTTCACTCCACACCTGATGATAGAGATTCCAACATGATGAAATGTTTGGGGTAGAATAAGAAGATCAAGCATTTGATGACCCCATGAAAGTTTTCTCTTCTTTCTTTGATACGGAGGGAAATGAGGAGCCATACTCAATTTATTATGTTTTTGAGCATGAAAACTACAGGTAGTGGGTTAGAAAAAAAGGAAATAATGTGAGAATTGAAGAACTTGATGATGAAAAGGTTTACATGATAATGCCCCTTTTGTTTCACCAACAGATGCATCAACCCCCCTGCTATATCTGATATCCCATCATTTGAGCATGCTCAGTGTGAGGAACTAGTACAAGATCCATTTGAGCAAATGCCCAGTGTAAGGAACCAAATCAACAAGGCCATTTTGAACAACCAGTTCAGGAGAACCACTATGATAATGTAGTTCAGCAGGATCAGTTTGAGAATCTAATTCAGCAAGACCAATTTGAGAATATAGTTCAGTAGGATCAGTTTGAGCAACTAGTTCAACATGAATCGGTCTAACAAGGTTTAGATAATCTAGCAAACATTGAGGCTAATATGGTATGTTCAGAGTCCAATTACTATGAGATATACAGTTTTGGTCTTGATAATCATGTGTCTGATTTGATGGAACAACTAATCAGCTAAATGAGGATCCTGATATTATGATAAGGGCCTATTTTGATAATGTTAAAGCTTTGAGACATGCACTGAGGCAGCATGCAATGAAAAAGAGACAGTTTTGTTTGAGGTACATAAGGAGTGAATCCACAAGATTGATAGTTAGATGTGAGGAGGAGACATGTCCATGGAGGATACATGCATTAGTCCTCCCTGATCATGTTACCTTCCATATTAAAACTCTCATTCTAAAACACACTTATTCCTTAGCTAATAAGAGAGGTAATAATATGGCCACTTCTAAGTGGATTGCAAAATAGATTATAGATTGGATGAGGCAAGAGGGAGATATTCCAATTCCCAATTGAAGAAGAGACTGCAGAGAAAATATGGACTTGATAATCTGCCATAACATAGATTATGGAGGGGCAAGGAGAAGAACAACAGTAGGATCTATGGGTCTTATGAAGATGTGTATGCAATGTACAAGCATTGAGGGCTGAGTTGCTGAGAAGGAATCCTGGTGTTGTTGTTCATTATACTATGGATGTGGATTACACATTTGAAAGATTTTTTTAGTCTTTTGGAGCATGTATTAGAGGGTTTTTGGATGGTTGTAGACCTTTCATAGTCCTAGATGCCTGTCATTTGAAGGGAAAGTATCTTGGTGCCTAGTATCAACACTGTGATGGATGGAAATAGTGGTCTATTCATTGTGGCATTTACTGTGGTTGAAGGAGAGAATGGCATTAGCTGGCACTGGTTCTTGGAATGTCTGCATGAAACCATAGGTGAGGTGAATGAACTAGTGCTTATGTCAAATAGAGGAAAGGGTATAGATGATGCTGTGAAATTGGTGTTTTCTAAGGCTGAGCGCAGGGCTTGTATGAGGTATGTACAAGAATTTCAAGAAAAAACACCATGGTGATTTTCTGGAGAGATTAGTTTGGTCAGCTGCCAAATCATATACCGTACAGGGATATAATGAGTACATGAGGCAGATTGATGAGGTATTAAAAGAGGCTTACTGTTATTTGTTGAAGGAAAAGGAGCACTGTTGGAGCAGGAGCATGTTTGGGACAACAACCAAGCGTTCTTTCTAACAAATAACATTTTTGAATCATTTAATGCATTTATTGTAGATTCCCGAGCAAAGCTCATTATTTATTGCATCGACAGATCATGATGGCATTTACTGTGGTTGAAGATCATGATGAAGATGAATCACAGAAGACAGATGACTAAACGGTGGAAAGGAGTATTGTTCCCTGAAGTACAAAAAAATGTGACATATCTTAGTCAAAACAAGGGAATGTATGATGTACACATATCCTCCAATGATAGGGCAGAAGTAGATGGCCTTAAAGGTAGGTTTGATGTGATTCTCAGTGACAAAACTTGTAATTGCACAAAATGGCAAATCATTGGGATCTCTTGTCACCATACAATAGCTGTTATATGCCACATGAGGGATTCAAGATGGGAGGATTATGCGGATTCATGATACACTATTGTTAGGTAATAGTTTTGTTCATACAAACTTCTTATTGTTAAATAATATATTGTGTTTTGTTTACTGATCTCTATCTTTTTTGTTGATTATTATGGGTACAAGGCTGCATATCCAATACACATTACCCCATTGCCAAACAAGACAATGTGCGAAATGGAAGAGCGGAACCATGTAGTCAAACTTCCAAAATAGTTAAGGCCACCTTCTGTAGACCAAAGAAGAAAAGAATAAGACCCCAAGATGAAATTTCATCCCAATCCAAAGCAAAGAGGATCCACATCTGCAAGAGATGTGGTGGATATGGTCATCACCAAAAAACTTACAAGAATCCACCCAAACAACAAAGTATTGAAAGTCCATCAACAGAAGCTTCTAGGTATGGCATGTTTACTGCGACATTTCCTATTATGTCATGTTTATAATACAATTGTTTGAAATAACTTCATTCTGCTATCTCAGTTCATTGAGAAGACCTCAAGGATATGAAATCCATGGATAGTAAGCACAGGTGGGGGGGTGTAAAAGGTATGGCAAAGGAGTAGTTGGTAGAGGTGGTCTGTTCTCATATCAAACTAGTTTGTTCTGTTGATCCCATTTGATGCACATCAAAATAGCAATTTGTAGTTCAATTTGACTCATGATATATTTTCTTGTATCAGTTGGCACTATTACAAGTCAAGGCAGGGCTAGAGGAAGAACTTTCATGGGATTGAGAGGTAGGTGCAATGCAACTACTGGTGGAAGAACTACTTATGGAAGAGATATTTGAGTGAAAGATGTCATCTTAGTACCAGTTTTTTTATTTTAAGTTTTATTCTTTTGAATGAAAGAACTCTAGGTGTTATGTATTAGTATTGGCCTTTTAAGTATTTAGGCATCAGTCTCAGTGATGTTTCAGTATTTTTGAATCTTAGAATAATTGTCTTTTGTAGTTGGGATGTTTTAGTATTTCAAATGAAAGAACAATTCTCTTTTGCAGATATATTTAAGTCAAGTTTCAATATATTTCAGTCTTTTGCATTTGTGATGTTTTATATTTGTATCAAATTGTGAAATTTATATTTAGATGCAAGAGATGTTCATACAAACACTGCAAGTCACACTTAAATTACACTCAAACTATAGCATAAACCATGAGTTCTTCAAATTACAGGATAATGCAAATCTCATTGTATCAAACCCCAAACATACTGGACCAAGAAAATGAAAATTACAATGCATAGGTAAATAATCAAATCCGCACGGATTGCATTTTTCTTCGACACTCGATGCATCTTCTCCCCCATGGACAGCATCCTCTCCTCCATGGATAGCATCCTCTCCATTGTCTTCATTATGACCAAAAATGACTACATCTTCTCCATTGTTTTTATTTTGTCCTCCAATGACTACATCTTATAAGTCATTGTCTGCTCCAATGTGGCAAATTCATCCATCATAGTAAGATCCATTACAGTGAGATCACTTTCAATTTCTTCCACCCATTTCAAAACATTACGGTTTTTTTATTTCTATAGATCAAGTTCAAACATTGCAAAAACTCACTCAATCTATTCACAAAAATAAAAAAGGAGAAGATTAAAATTTACCCCCCATTGTTAACACTTTTAAAATTTTCTTCCTTTGCTATTTTCTTTATTTTTGTCCACATTCTACAAGGGATACCACAATAATAATTGGGATTTGGGTTGGGATGAGAACTAATTGAAGAACTCGTGGTTTTGGTTTGCTTTGAAAAAAATTAAGGTTTGGTAATAGATCTAGTGAAGAGGGAAAGGATTGATATGGTTTAATTTAAAATATATGCAGAAGAAGATGAATGGTAGGAAAAAAAAAGAGGAGAGAAAGTTGAAGGAAGAAGAAGGTGTTTCTCTAGAAAAAGTTGAATGAAGAAGGTATTTTGCCCAAATAGGGGTTGGGAAGGGTAATGTTGACAATTTACATGTCACTAACGGTCACTAACGGAGAATATCTAACTCATCCTCACGAACACTAACCCCAACGGTAAATTTGCACGACTTATTAAAAGTTCAAGGGTATTTTTGTAATGTTAAAAATAAGAGGGGTAATTCTATAAATACAGGTTTTAAGAGGGGTATATATGCAAAAAATCTAAATTTATTTATTTCCTTTAAAAGATAAGCTTGTCATTTGAGGAATAAGCCATCAATATTTAGCATTGTTTCTAGGATTTTTTCCTTCTTTTTCAAGACCATTTCCATAAAACTTTTAAATTTGTGAATTTATTTAAACACCAAATAGAGGTGTCAAACAGATAGACTAACCCAGCGCAACATAGGGCATGACTTATCAAAGGACCAGGCCAAGGCGGCTTGTCTAGGGTAGCAGACCATGCTAGCTAGGCTTGTCATGGTCCCGTCGTGCCAGACTAGCAAGATATTGCACGTTGCACGTGACCTATTTAGGGCCACGACCCCTTTTACCCCTCCCCCTCCTTCCAATGACTAGTTGGAATAGCTGTCATACGGGCCAACAGGCAGGGTTGGCATGCCTTTTAAGAGCCTCAACAGGCATACTGGAGAAAGAAAAAGGTTAGGCTGGAAAAAGTGGGAGAGAGACTGAGAGAGAGAAAGAAACAAGGAGGGGGATGTAGAGAGCGAGGGAGAGAGAGAAGTGTAGAGAGCGGGAGGGAGGGGAGAGACAGAGGAGGGGGAGAGACAATGGGAGAATTTTTTTTCTTTAAATTGATGTCCCAAGGATTTGATCCATTGACATCCTTATTAGATAGAGGGCTTTAACCGGCTAAACGTAAGCTCAGTTTACGATGTAGAGAAGGTTGGCTGAGTTAAAATTCAATACAACATGATTCTACTATTATATCTGTTAGAATCAGAGAAAAAGAGAATAATGAGACCTAATTCTATTAGAGAGAGACTATAGCCCTTTATTTAATAGTACAAGACGATGTTACACGTGTAACACAATAATACAATACATATGTCATCTAATGCCCCTGCTCAAACTCAAGATGGATCAAACAGCGTGAATTTGAAAATAAGAGATTGAAATCGAGGAACGGGATGAGACTTTAAAGAAGTCAGCAAGCTGCTTAGTAGAGGAAATGTGCGGAAGCGTATATGTCTACAAAAAAGTGCTAACGGACGAAGTGACATTCAATCTCAATATATTTGATCCTATAGAAAATCAGATTGCGAGCAATTTGAATAGCACTTCGATTAT
>JAUJYN010000029.1:2010844-2154770 GCA_030737835.1 Acorus gramineus | reverse complement strand
AAATGTGAAAAATGTCAGAGGTTCAGTCCTCTCACCCACCAACTAGCTGGAAATCTGACCCCGCTCAAGAGCCCCTGGCCCTTTGCCCAGTGGGGACTCGACATAGTCAGACCATTGCCAACTACCCCTTTGCAGAGGCGCTTTATCCTGGTAGCCACCGATTATTTTACCTAGTGGGTAGAAACCATACCACTTGCGAGGATCAGGGATGTTGAGGTCAAGGCTTTCCTATGGAAGGAGATCGTGTGCCGTTTTGGCGTCCCTCACTCTATCATTTTTGACAATGGGAAGCACTTCGACAACTCTCTTGATCATGGAATTCTGTGAAGAACTCAGCATCCATCACCATTTCTCAATACCTCGATATCTACAGAGTAACGGCCAGGCGGAGATCACTAACCGCACCATTCTGAGCAGCCTTAAGAAAAGACTCGACGTTGCCAAGGGTAATTGGGTTGAGGAGCTGCCCTCGGTCCTCTGGGCTTACCGAACCACATCGAGGAGGCCGACTGGAGAAACCCCATTTTCACTGGCATTCGGGATCAAAGCCGTCATACCCGTGGAATTCGGGCTGTCGACCATGCGAATGCTAAGCTTCGACCGAGCTGCAAATGACGCCCAGCTGATGGAAGACCTTGAGCTACGCAACGAGCAAAGGGAGATCGCTACTATACGAACGGTCGATTATCAAAATCAGATAGCTCGGTATTACAACCGGCGTGTCTCACCCAGAAGCTTCTGACCTGGCGATCTAGTCCTCAGAGAGGTCTGTTCCGAATACAAAAAGAGGAGCGACGACAAGCTAGGACCAACATGGGAAGGCCCCTACAAGGTCTCTCAATTTGGGCCGAACGGCGCGTATCATTTAAAAACTATGGAAGGAATCGAGATCCAAAGGCCATTGAATGTAATTCATCTCAAAAAAATTTACTTCTGAATGAAATGAATGTGTTGTTGCGCAAGTTGTCTTTTGTCTTGTGTGAATGAGTCAGTGCATGTTATGCTTGTGTCATTTGGAGCCTTATTTTTCGATTGGAGTCGCTGGAATTTTGGCTTTTAACCCCTGCAGGAGTTGGGGTGTTCTGATTGAAAATCTGACTGCATAATTGTTCTCCTGGTACTGGCATTGGCCTACTTGTAAATTTTCGTCGCATTCTGACGTCTTTTTAGAAGTTATGCAATTCCGATTGGTATTCGGATTTACTTTTGTTAATGCCCAAGATGGAGTAGTTTAAATATTATTTTATCATGAGATGTTAAGTTTTGAGTTAGCTTTCATACAAAAGTAGAATTAGATCAACTGGATTCATGTAGCAAAAGTTATGGGTATTTTTCCAATTATACCCCGGGGATGAGAAAATCCTGGCAGCAGCCCTGTTTGATGTTTAGCTCACATTGTGGAATATCTGGAGGGGTTATTTGATCTGAGCATAAACATTAAAGTTGTAGATAATCTTCTTGGCTTTCCAAAGGATTTTGAATTGTGCAATTCGGAGCTATATTGTGGAAGTTATGGCTGTTCTAGTGAAGCCTGTTCAGAATTTATGGTCAGGGACGATTTGGTCCTTTGAAACCCACTTTTGCCTATTAAATGCCCCCTTTTTTGTGTGTCTCTCTCCCCTCACAAGAGTGCATCCAAGCCCTCTTTGGGCTGAGCTGTTCTTTTCATTTCCCTTTTGTTTGGTTGAAGTAGGAGTGAAGGAGAAGATGAATAGTGCATGAAGGGAGACAAGTGAAGGTGAGTTTGTGAGTATGTTTGTGTTGTTGCCCCTTCTTTCCCTTCCTCCTCTAGCTCCCCCTCATGGGTCCCCTGTTTTCCCCACCCATTTTAATTTAGCCTTGAAAAAGAGAAGCAAAGGAGATGGTGGTGAAGTGGTGGTGGTGTGTGTGTGGTGTCATTGTGAGCCCCAACATTTTATGGTGGTGGCTTTGGGCTGTAGTAAGGCAGATTTCTGCCTTGTGACGATCCTTGTGAATCGGGTACTTAGAGGCATATTTTGAGGCTTGTGTCTTCATGTATTATTATCATCTATGTGTCTAGATGTTATATATGAAATTTGGTGTCAATATGATATCTGTGTTGTAAGTTATGACGTGTTCTGCATGGACAGTCTAGATTCGTGTAGGAATTGACCAGTGTATGGAAATATTTTATTTTGGGCATTTTGAGATTAAATTAGATTATCCTGTCTTCATGGATTATGATCCCAACATGTCAGTGAACGTGTATGATTTATTTCATAATTTTTGGATGTGTATTTGGTGCTGTGGAGATCAAATTGTAAGGCTGGTTGCAGCAGATTTACCAGTTTTGCTTGATTGTGTGTCAAGGAGTTGTTATGCATGTTGTGGAAACTATCAGGATTTAGGTAGTCTTTGTTTGAGGTACTCACCCCTTTTGACGCCCTTGCCTTGCAGATCTCGTCAGTTGGAAGCGCGACGACCCGGGTATCGGTGAGTGGTTCAATCCAACCCTTCGGGAAGCGTTGGATGCACGTAGTCGTGCGTCGCGCATCCGTTGGGCACCCTGACTATACTACTTATTTAGATAAGTAGTGTGGTCATGTCTGACCCATAATATGCTAACTATTTGCATGCTAGGTTATTATGGCTCGTATATTGTGTAGAACCTTATTCTACCTTTATTGGCCTATGTATAGTATTTATGTGTGAATGATCATGGTTGCATGTATCTTGTGTGTTTATATGGGTGTATAGAGTATGACATGACTTAGGTAATCCCTTCTAGTAATACTACCTTATTATTAGTAATATCCAGCATGATTAAGGTTGGGTTAATAATCAGGCACATGCCTAATATTCCCTTGCAATAAGACATGAGGGTGTGGTGTAGTTGTTGCGCCCATGCTAATGGGTCAAAGCTATGACCAACTTCTAGAGATGATGAGATCTCTATCGCCCTCTGTCTTTGTGCCAACTGAGTAAGTAGATGTGGTTCCTACTTGACTCAGGTTCGTTTGGGAATATTGGCATGCACTTGTTAATGAGCGAGATCACGCTTGACCCTTCCCTTTTAAGTTGGTGATATCCAACGCATGTTAGGGTATACTTGTATGCTTGTATGACTAATGGCCTTGTATGCATGTTGAATTAGGCCATACCATGTATGCATGATATGTTGTTTATTCTTTTATCCATGTTAGGGAGTACCCCCATGATTAATTATCATGTTATCGTGCATGTGGTTTATGTACATAACTACTGTAGAATTCTCCTATTATGTTATGTGCATGTTAGACTAATTGTGCCTACCCATGCTAGGCGTGTGTATGACCCCTAGTCGGGTTGTACTTTATTAGTTAGAGCGCAAGCGATGTAATCGCCCTTGCATCCATGTGATGCACTCATATGGAATTCAAGAGAATTCATTATTGTATCGGTTTTGTTAAACTGGTAGCCATGGCATTAAGTTAGGCCTATCCGTGCCAGGCGCGTGTATGAACCGCCAGTTGGGTTATATGCCTTTCGCTTATTTCTGTGTGAAAGCAGAGGTAACTCCTCGCGTCTGAGCGACTCATCTGTGTGGGAATTCAAGAGTATTCGATATCATTGGTATGTGATTATCGAGAGTAGTTGACTTTTCCATTGGGTTCGCTTTGTGAAGATGGAGTGTTTCCTCCCAATATCGTCCGTGTTGAAGCGGCCCGGGTTGTAGCTGTCCTGACAGAGGGCCCCCACCTGTAGGTACTATCGATGCATGCGGCAAGATGTGCTGATCATGGGGGTATACCAGGTAGAGGCTACCCGAGAGAGGGCTAACGAATGATATTGCGAGCGAGGAGTCGTTCTCCCCTTCATCGAATCTGTGTTGATGCTGCCCAACGTTGTAGCTGTCCTGATAGAGGGCCCCCACCTGTAGGTACTATCGATGCATGCGGCAAGATGTACTAATCATGGGGGTATACCAGGTAGAGGCTACTAGGGAGAGGGTTACCGGATGATGAAGGGTGTAAAGCAAGCAGTTTTATCCCAAAAGTCACTAGGATCACCCCTGCGGGGGTGAGGGTAAGTTGAGTCACATCGTCACGTAACTCTTATACCCATCGAGTATACTCTGGGTATGATACTCCTAACGCGTGAGGTATTGAAGTTTATCTCTACCTCGTAGTGGATGGACTTGTTGTATTTTGTTATCCAGTAACACCATGTGTTACGGTTAACAGTTGTTCCTTCCGGAGTGAGGGCGAGGGTGAGGTTGGTCACGCCGCCACGTGTCCTTGTTATCCATTGGGTTCCCACCCATGTTTTCTTTGAAAGGAAATTGCCTTAGTATTAAATTGTTGTTATGGTGCTTGGCTTCTTGCCACTCACTGAACTTGTAGCACCCCTCGCGTACTGTTTCTTCTACAGGGGTGGGGTTGGGCGTGGAGCTGGAGCTTCCCTGTCTGGCAAATGGCGAGTGCGAGGCTGTTAGTAGTCCTAGAGTCTTGTATTTGTAATAGTGTGTGTTGCACTGGTTGTATTTTATTTAGACTAGACTTGGCTGTCACAGAACAGTGATTCTGTATTTGAGTCTGTCATAATTTTTTTGGTTTACAGACATTGTTGATATTTTATGCTTCCGCTTTTCAGTTAGCTATCATTTATCTTTGCCTTGCCACCTTGTGCGTTGTTGTTGGAGTCCTTGTTGACCTCAGGTATTGATAGCTGATATTATATATATTGCCACGTCTCGGAGACGGCAGCCCTGGGGCGTGACAGTGCACGCAGTACACCCAGCGTAACAACATGACAACACCTCATATGTTCGAAAAGCGACAATTAAGACGCATCCCAATGGGATGGGACACGAATGAGGTTGCGAGGGGTCAAAACCCTGCCTGCTAAGTGAATTGCACCTTGTCACCGAGCAGGCCAAGGGTCACAAGGAGTTATACTCTATTCACTTACCGGGTAGCACTCAGGTCGCCCAGGACTAAGGGTTGTGCACTAGCCGTAACGGCACAATCAAGATGCACCCCAATGGCATGGGGCACGGATGAGGTCATGAGGGGTCAAAACCCCGCCTGCTAAGTAAATTGCACCTTGTCGCCGACCAGGGCAAGGGTCGCGAGGAGTCATACAATATTCACTTACTGGGTAGCACTCAAGTGGCTCTGGACTAAGGGTCGCACACTAGCCATAACAGCACAATCAAGACGCACCCCAATGGGATGGGGCACGAACGAGGTCGCAAGGAGTTATGCTCTATTCACTTACCGGGTAGCACTCGGGTCACCCCAGACTAAGCTGAGGTGCAACTGCATACAAACGATTGAGTGATCACTGTAAAGGATATCGCACCAAACAGTCGACGGACATTTGGCGAACTCGATCAAAACAGACATGAAAATTGCATCGCATAAACAACGGCATCGTTTTACGAATAAACGGGCCACCAAAAAAATGGGTTGTTTGTAATCCAACAGACTCTTCGCAAGTCTACCTAGGCAGAGGGTCACCCTCTAAGCGCCCTGTTCGCCGAAACCAGCGAAGTTGCTACATCGCCCCTACCGGCCTATCCTGCGGAGCGCCTGCGCGTTAACGATGTATAGTAGGATTCATCGAGCTACCCACGGGATGGAAAGGCACGACCCAGCCATCTATCCTCAAACCAAGCCTGGTATCCGAACGCATAGTCTTCCACTCTTTCATCCTCCAGGTCTTGAGCCAATCGACATAACCTCGTGAGTTGCTCCTCTATAGCAAGGGTGGTTTCGAGCATTAGTACGGGATGCTTAACTCTCTTGTTGATAAGGGAAAGACCATAGCAAGGTCGCCGACCTCTTTCTTGGAGCGCTCAAAACGCCTCCTTTTCCTCGAACGCTTAGGCGAAGGCACCGACCCACGGGGCTCTGCCGGGGTAAGAGGATCAGCCGGAGCAGGCTGGTTTCGCGAGGAGGACGCCTCTCCACTAGGAGATAGGGGACACAACATGGGGTTACGACTCACATGGAAGGCTCTTATAAGCGCCAACCAATGCGCAGCACCCCCTAGCAGAGTTATCCAGCTCTGCCCTGAAAAAGTTAAAGCCCGGGCTATATCGCCCAGCCTCAATTCTTTATCAATAAGGCATGCCTAGCAATCCGATCCATCTGATGCGTCAAGCATGCGTGTGGTCAGCAAACAACCAGACTAGGAATGCATTAATCAGAATTAAGCAGGCAAAGAAGTACAATAGACCATCACTCGATGACGTCCTCCTCATGACCAGGGGAAGTTTCCATATCGACTCCAGGGACTTCCACGCACCAGTAACCTTCACCGGCTAGGTCTTCCAGCCGTAAATAGCGTCTCCCAAGTCTTGAATCAAAGGAGGCACGACTAGGCATCTGGCAAGGTAGTAGGTACTTTCTTCTCTATAGAGAGGTTTGACCTGGTAAAACCGGTGCATTTCTTTCAAGCCAATCTGGACCCCGGCGACCAAGCATAGAGCTATCACGCTCATCAGAATCTTGTACACCCCCAGAAACTAATTGTAGGGGATGAAGTTCGAAATACTCCAAGAAATGCCTTACTAAGTCGAGGAGAGGAAAGCTCAACCTCCCCGCTTCAGTTTGACTGTAGTACAAAACACAAGATGAGGGATCGGGTACTGGAGGCATCCCACCATGATTTTCCTCAACCAAAATCTCCCTAGAAGCATGAACCATAACGTCTAACTATAGTGTCAAGAACAAAGAGGTTCGGCAAGATAGTGGGTTGCGATGAGGAGGCCTACCTTATATAGAGGCCCATAGCTATTTAATGCTTGCTTCAGTTACCCAAAGATCATCATGGACTGCAACAGACCCCTCGAATACAAGGAGTTGACTGCGCCAAAATCGATAACAATTTTAGTGCTTGCCTTTATTACAATGAAGGGATGAAGCATTTGCGAAACGATGCCCTAATAAACACATTTTCTGTCACACTTTTAACAAGTTTGAAAGAAAATGGGGGGGGGGGGGGTAGGGTAAGGCATAAATTAGGAAATCCACACACCTCGACCCTGTATCGGTTAGAACTACTCAGCAAACCAACAACATACGCAAAGTTGCAAAACGATACGAACAGTTGAAGTAAAGAAGCTAGAATAACACAAACAGTTTCCGAGTACACATCCATATAATAAGAAGGCACCCAGGCTATACTATCAAAAACAAAAGCCGTATGTTTTAAAATTCAGAAAGACGGAAGTGCGTAAAGTGGGATGAAGAAATGGTTAGTTGTTCCCCTTCCGCAACTGTAAGGAGGGAGGTCGGCATTTCGGGTTGGCAGAGATGTCTTCAGGTTCCTCCAGGTCATGACTTGGTAGAGTAACAGGCTCGCCACCTTCTGGCCCTCCACCCTCTTGAAAAGACACTGTGGCGATACCCGTATCAATAAGGTGGACTTCCGCCCCTCGACGGTAGCGGTCGCCTCTGCCTTCACTCCTACAACCAGCGCAACCCCTGACTTCATAGTAGGAGCACCACCGTGATTACCAAGGGAGGGAAGATCATCAACATTGATTATGTCCCCAAGATTGCAACCAAGGAAACTTGTTACCTGATCAGGCACTTCCTTCAACCGAGTGGGAGGGCCTGCGGCTTGATCAGACACCTCGTTCTGTCGAGCAGAAGAGCTAGAAGTCTGGTCGGGCATCCCTTTTTGCAGATTAGTGGAGCCACCGGTTTGGTCGGCTACCTCCTAGGTTGCGCAGAAGAACTCACCAACTGATCAACCACTTCTTCATGCCGAGTAGAGGAAGCCGGACATAGGAGATAATCCTTACCTACGTCAACCTCAAGATCATGTAGTGGGGGCCCAAGCTCTCGAGCGCCCCATTCTGGGCCAGGTTCTGGCACCCCATCACCATGATCTTTATAGCCCTTGCGGTAACCACTGTCATACCCGGCCGCTACTACCTCCGCCGCTGTGTTCTCGATCCGATCCAACTCCTCCTGGACCTTCTCAAGAATTTGGATCTCAAAATCCAATTCCATCTCCTTCCGTTTCCGCTCAGCCTCAGAGATCATGCGGGCATTCTCAATTTGTTCTCTTTTCAGCTCCTCAGAGATCGCCTTAAAGTCTTTTTTAAGCCTCTCTACTACCCGCGAGTACTCCTCGTAGGCGGCCTTCATGTTAGCCTCAGCTTTCTCTCGACGCGCTCGCTCTTCGTTGCGTTCCCGGTGGGCCTTTACGACATCGCTAATAAAGTGGTCATAGGAGCGACCCACCGTACTCGAGTAAACATTGAGCTGCACCACGAAGCAAGGTGGCAATAAGGGCTAGAGAGAGCAAGGATTTTTAGAACAAGGACTATAAGATAACGAATCTACTTGATAGGCGAGACCTTGCAAAAACTGCCTTGCTTCAGAAGGAGGCATTGCCATAGCTAGGGACTTGTCCTTCTCCAAGATAATGGAGTTCATCAGCCCTACGTCGTTGTCCTTCAACCAGCAGTCGACGGTACTAACAACATGGGTCTTGGACCGAGGAGTGGGTCGGAATACTTGCGTCGAGGAATCCTCACCCCCGCCAGTCGTAAGCAACAACTACGGACTCGACGCGACATCCTTTCCCTTGTTCAAAGAGGCAAGAGGAGCAGGCTGGGGAACCTCAGCACATTCACAGGCTGCCCACCCATGGAGAGCTTACCTCTCTTGGATGGAGTGCCACCCGTTTGTCCGCCAAGCGAATGTCCTCTTTTGTCCGAACTGAAGATCCGCCGATGTCGACCTTCGGGCAATGTCCAACTTCAACTCCTTCACCCGGGCCATCTACTCCCTCTTGAGAGAGCTGTAGTCTGACCTCTCATTCTGCTTGGGATCCTCTTGGGAGCTCCGGCGAGAACGGGAGCTGTGATGGACACCTCTAGAAGAGCTTTTGGTGGCTATCGGATCGACAAATCCGAGGGTGAACAATTCCTCTATATCCTCTTCTAACTGACCCCCGTTCTTGCAAAGCCCGTCGGTGCTCGAAGAAGGAGGAGGCGATTGTCGGACGGGAGGAGGTGAGGATGCAACAATGATGTCACCTAGGCAAGGTCCAAGTCGGCTAGAACTGCTAGGATTAGGGTTATCCCAACCAAGAATCTTGAAGAAACTTCTGGCACTTCTCCTCCAGGCGACTTGGATGTGCTCCCACTTCACTGAATCCCGGTGCGACCGAGCACCTGCCGCTGGAACTACAAAAGAATGAAGTCAGCAGAGATCAATTTAAAATAGAAGGGGGCATGCGAGCAAGCTGGGTACTATCTGCCGACCTATTGGGTTCATTAGGACAAAACGGGGGACCTTCCAGGCATCATCCGGGCCTGTGCCGAACTCCCAATTACCTGTCAAAACAATGAGCTTACTGTTCGACCAATTTTTATCGGAATCCGGCAGTTCATATATGAACTTTTCCTTGGAATCCATAGCTCTAAGGTGATAGACCCTGCCAATCCTCTTAATTTGGTGAGTATACAGAATTTCAGGAACACCTAAGTCCAGGTCAAAGTCTCTATTGAATGCCACATAACACGTTAAAATCCTAAAGAAGTTAGGGTTGCACTAGGTCGGGTGAAGATTGAAGGTCGACAAAAACTTCCTCACTAATGGTGGAAACGGAAGGGACAAAGCGCCCTTAACGATGTGAGAAGGGTATATGTACATACTCGAGTGGTGGAAGCTCTCGAGAGGCAATGGAAACTTCCTAAAGGCAGACCAAGACATTCCAACCGACTCGGAGACGTTGAACATCTGCCGGATGCCCTCTAGGGACTTGACAATCGACGCCATCATGGCGATTCGAAGGAGAAAAAAGGGGTTGAAAGAGAAGGAAGAACGAAAGTCTACAGGACTAGAGTCGGACTGAATGGGTAGCAAAATCAATCATGAAGCCAAAAGGGAGAGACAAAGTCGGAGTCTATACCTGGTTTGAATATATATAAAGGGTCCACCTCTCTCCTCTCCACCCAAGCCCCACTAAGCGCCTCCTTAAACGTAGGATAGCGCCATAATGTCGGCACGTCTCTTCGACTGGACAGAGGAATGGCAGTTAGAGTTTCCAGCAGAAAAATGACAACGATAATGATGAGTGCGAGAATCGAGCACCTTAAATGTTGACGGCCCATGCCACATGGAAAGTGTCGCACAGACTTATGACAAAAGAAGATACGCCGAATCGCCCTACCAGCCTCATTAATGGCAGTGTCGCAAGCCCTTGCGACTTGACGATGGATCCCCAATCTCTGGCCAACCTGATCAGCAGAAGCAAAGCAAGAAAGAAAGAAAGCGTGCACATGAGCAAATAGGAGCATGCAAAAATACTACGATGACTAAATCATCAATGAGTTAGCATGACCAGCAATAAACAAAATGACCAAAATTCTGTCCACAACAGGCATCCAGGAGGGCCACCATGGGCCACTTGTCACGCCCCAGGGCGGCCGTCCCCGAGACGTGGCAATAATAAAATATCAGCTATCAATACCTGAGGTCAATAAAGACTCCAACAACAATACACAAGGTGGCAAAGCAAGATAATGATAACTGACTGAAAAACGGAAGCATAATATATAAACAATGTCTGTAAATCAAAAACATTATTACAGACTCGAATACACAATCACTGTCCTGTGAGAGCCAAGTCTAAACCAAAGAAAAATACAACATGTGCCACATGCACGAATTACAATACATACAATGACTCTAGGACTGCTGACAGCCTCGCACTCGCCATCCGCCGGAAGAACGCTCCACGCCCATAAGACCACGCCACAGGAAAGCTCCAGCTCTACGCCCAACACTGCCCCTGAAAAGAAACAGTATGCGAGGGGTGAGCTACAAGCTCAGTGAGTGGCTGGAAACCAATCACCATACTACAGTTCAATACATAAGCACTTTCCTTTTCAGGAAAACATGGGTGGAAACCCATGGATAACAGGGTCACGCGGCAGCGCGACCCATCTCACTCTCACCCTCACTCCCGGAGGGAGACCCTTAGGACTTTTGGGGAGAGACCATACCGTTGGTCGAGGAGACCCGGAATTACTGGTCTACACAACACTACTGGATCATCTACATCGGGATAACTAACCCACGATGTCTTTAAACATCGATACACAACGGACCCAACAACTATGGGAACGGACGAACAACGAATGGGTCACGCTGCGATGTGTCTTCGCCTCATCCTCACCCTCACCAATATCATTCGTTAACCCTCTCCCGGGTAACCTCTGCCTGGTATACTCCCATGATCAGTACTCTCCCGAATGCATCGGTGGTACCTACGGATGGGAGCCCTCTGTCAGGACAGCTACAACCCGGCCTCTTCAACTCACCGCTCTACACCCTTGGTCCACCAGTAGCCTCTCCCACACTCCGTAGCCTCTACCTGGTATACTCCCACGATCAGCACCCTCCGACGCATCGGAGGTACCTACAGATGGGAGCCCTCTGTCAGGACAGCTTTCCAACGCCGGGGAGTCCCTACTCGGATCCAACGAAGGGGAGAACGATCCCATGTTCGCAAAGCGAACCCAATGAAAAAAAATTACTCTCGAAAATCACTTATTGAGATATCACAACACAAGCATAACAACAATCTATGCAACACACTCATATTAACCTTAAAATAATTAAAGTCCCTAAACGGGAGTAACTGTACAAGCTAGTGGGTCGTAACATCGCCGACCCACCCCACCCTCACCCTTTAGGGGGTGACATGGGCCTTTTGGGACAGACTAGACTGCTCTCCACCCTTGGTCCACCAGTAGCCTCTCCCTCACTCCGTAGCCTCTACCTGGTATACTCCCACGATCAGCACCCTCCGACGCATCGGAGGTACCTACAGATGGGAGCCCTCTGTCAGGACAGCTTTCCAACGCCGGGGAGTCCCTACTCGGATCCAACGAAGGGGAGAAAACAGCCTACCCACACGGATACGATCCTCTTGGATCCGTCGACAACGATTCCTAACATTTCTAATGTCATGAATTCTCAAGAATTCCTCCAGGGCGCATAACTAAGATGCGGGAAAACATATATTATAACAACAAGGTTATAATATTCTCTAAGGCATGCTTATAACAATATATTCTCATTTTGATTTAAATAAATTAAACTAAATGGGAAACATGCATAGATCTAGGCTTTTCAAGCATGGGGCATGGTATCTAGGCATGTATGGGCCTCTATACATGAATCATGGGTGTACATCGCTAGCATATAATGTCTAACAAGGCATGGTTACATCATAGCAAACATGCATTATCAAGATATCTACATATTATAGCTAGGGGGCCCCATCGATGCGCGACGCGCGTCTACGCGCGTCGAGCGCATCCCTAGAGAGGGGGGGGGGGATTGGAATCGAACCACTCACCTTACAACCCGGGACCTCGCGCATCCCATCCAACGAGATTTGCAAGGTAGGGGCATCAATTATGGTGAGTAACAACACAATTTACACTTAAAATTTACTAGAAATACCAAAATACTCGGACAAGCATGCATACGGACTCACACGCATGCGAGCACGCACGTACGCACGCGAGTCCGAGTGTCCTCATACCTACCCGAACCCTCGGGCAGCCACACGCATGGCCCCCCGCATGCGCACGCACGCATACGCACGCACGCACGCATGCGGCCCAGCACCCTTCGCGCACTGCCGCGCGCCTGCCCGCGCGCCCAGACGCGCTGCCGCGCGCACGTGCACCCTCGCGCTCCCATGCAGAACCTCGCGCATGCCCCAGCACGCGCACGCATGCGCACGCACGCGCGCACGCACACTGGCCCCCAGCTCCGCCCCCAGGCACATGCCCAGGCGCACTGCCCCGCGCGCGCGCACCCTCGCTTGCGCCAGCACCCGCGCGCCCACTCCGTGCGCATGCGCCCGCGCGCGTCTGCCCGCCCGCCTGCGCCTGCCAGCGCGCGCCTGCGCGCGCACGCGCGCAGACTGCCCCCAACGCGCGCTCAGCCTCTCCCAACCTCTTTTTAACCCTCCCCGACCCCTCACACACACTCTAACCCATATGCATAGCATGCATGACCTCCCCAACCATCCCAACAACCCTAGAAATAAAAAAGAAGGGGAAGAGGACTTACCAAAAGAGGGAAACGGAAAGGGGGAGGTGCGGGGCTCTCGACGCGCCCACGGCCACCTCAACCACCACCACCACCACCACTACCTCTTCAGCCTCCTCAGCCTCCTTCTTGGCTGAAAATCAGGGGGGGAGAACAAGATATGAGAGGGTGCTTGAGAGAGAGGAGATCAACAACAACCACAACACTTACAACCCTGGCATGCACTTGCACCATCTCCTTCTCTTCTCCTTGGGGAATTTAAACAAACACTTGGGGGGCTTGAGAGAGAGGAAGAGAGAGCTTGAAAATTATGGACGTGTGAGTGTGGGAGAGAGAGGGAGAGAAGATATTTGTTGCACATAAATATCTAAAGAGGGATGGAAATGACCATTTCATCCCTGACTTATAAATTCTGCGCATGCTTCACTGGAACAGCCATAACGTCATCAATATAGCTCCAAATTGCACAATTCCAAGTCCGTTGGAAAGCCAAGAAGATTATCTACAACTTTCATGTTTATGCCAAGATCAAATAATCTCTCCAGATATTCCTAAATTAGAGCTAAACATAGAGCAGGGCTGCTGCCAGAATTTTCATCCCCTGGGTATACTTGGAAAAATACCCATAACTTTTACTACAGGAATCCAGTTGATCTAATTCCACCTTTGTACGAAAGCTAACTCAAAACTGGACATCTCATAATAAAATCATATTTAAACCTCTTCATCTTGGATTTTAACAAAATCAAATCCAAATACCAAATTGGAAGTACATAACTTCTAAGAGAAAAATTTTGTAGCCAAATTTTCAATCAGAGCGCTCCAAATGACACAGGCACAACAGGCCACAAAACAAAAATCACGCTGTCCTTAAAACCCATGGGATGCAGCCTAGATAAAACCAGAATGTAAGTTTGAGGGGAAGGAGAGAGAGTTTGAAAAGCAAAAAAAAATGGGGGTTTGTCCAGTCAATGGTGTGGGCGGGGGTCGAACATGACCGGCCTGGCTGAGGTGCTCGGGAATGCTCCAGCATGACGACCATAGCGCCTCTCAAGAAGAGAAGAGCTATAGACGCCCGCGAGACGCACCCTCGAGGGGAATGGATCACTTCTGCGCCCTGAAACAAAGCTGGCATGGAAACCAGTTAGGAAATCCTTCTCTCGTTCGTCTTCTGCCTCTTGGATCAGTAAGCGTAGTCTGTCAGGCGCCTCTTCAATCGCGATGACATGTTCCCACATCGCCACGCTAGCAAGCGTCGGGTTGGCAGTGAGCATGATGAACTGTTATGCATCATCCTCCATGGGCTGCGGGGCATCCCGGGGTAGAGCCGGCTCTTGGAGTCCTTGGTCGACCTCCACATTGTGAACCTCTGGAGGGACCTCTTCCTGCACTACTGTGGGGGGAGAAAGCTGCATGGGCAAAACAGGTTGGTGAGGGGGCTGTTCCTGGACAAACCGGGGAACCCCTGGAAGGGGTACTTCTTGATCGTTGAAAATGACAATAGGATAATGGTACGACACGGGGGATTTGATGGTAACGCGGCGGAGTTGACTCGAGCACCTCAACGACCTGCTTCCGCCGGCCAAAGAACTGGACCCCCTCAACGACCAGCACTAGAAGGGGCTCTCTGGGGGGCACGGCCCTCCGACGTCTGTTTGGGTGGAGGCGCAGGGTGACGAGGCACTAATTGCTCTACTTCGAGGATATCCCTCTAGCCCCTCTTAAGGAAGCTGAGAGCCCTCTCAATTTCCTCCGTCCTCAGGCCCTCTGAGGAGGTAGAGTTGAGGAATGACTCGCCTAGGATGAGGAAGAAGTTAAATGAAGGCGAAAACAACAGTTAGAAAGAAAGAAGAAAAAGTAGGGCTGAGAGTAGAGGTCACCAGCACTCATCGTCGTACCCATTCAGTGGAGCAGAACGTGCTATTTGCAGCCCTCTGGCTTCCACGCCTTGCGTATCCTGAAGAACCTAGTCCCCCAGTCATAAACAAAGTCTTGAGCATCCTTGATTAGCTCCCTAGACGTCGACCTCCTAGATAGATAAAACGTCTTGTGGTCGTCATTTTGGAGTTTCACCATGTAGAAACTCCTGACTTCATGGAGCCCAAGATGGGTTCCGCAGGCCGCATTCAGAGCAACAACGCTCATCAGAATAAGGTACGCCCCAGGGGCAAACTATAGAGGGTGAATGTCGAAAAAGCTAAGAAACGCTATGACCAACTAGGGAAGCGGGAAAGTAAGCCTGCTAGCCTCCATCTGGCCGGAGTATAGGAATAGAGACTCAGGATCGGGGGGCGGTGGTAAGTCCCCTGGGTATTCCTCGACTGAGACATTGTCAGGAAACTGGGCCATTGGTTTCACTGAAGGGCAGACGAAGAGAAAGTCTAAATCGAAGTGAGAAAAGAAAAAGGGGAAAGCTCACACATTTATAGGCGCTGGCGGCAACTCGAACCGTCACCGCCTGGGAAGACATGGTAGCCGGATTAAAAGACACCACTAACTCCACTCATGAATTCGCCATTTAGGAGGGGCGGAGACCCAAGGAGGATACATGAGTGAGTGGAGGCGTGGGCGTCGAGGCTCCTTTATGACCGCGCCCACAACTCCACAGAATCCGAAGAGGCGGGAGCTTCGTGTCCTGACCTAGACGGCTCAATAATTTGGTCTTATCCACGGCGGGAACTTCGCAAGGCTGTTCCTCTGGCCATCCAGTGTCTGGAAGACCAGAAGAAGGGGGCATTTGTGGAAGACAAAATTCGCACAAAGAATTAGGAATAAAGTTATACTGGAATAACGAGGGGGGTTAAGGATAATCTGCAAGATGGGTTGGCCCACACAAGCCCAGCTATTTCGCACGAGGCAGTCGGTCAGTGGGCCCTCGACCCGGTAGCGACTGTTCGGCCCAATGGGCCTGGAAGGAAGGGTAGAGACATCTGCCCAGAAGGCCCATGAGAGGCTGGTCGGGCATTGGTAATTGCCCGATCAGATCTTGTGGGATCCACCATCCGTCTGACCTGAGCAAAGCAGGACAGACGAGGAGAGCTCGGCTAGCCTGTCGTAACCCGACTAAGGAACCAGATCTACCTGAAGAGCTTCGACTATACATCCACATCATGGAGATAGCGGCTGTCGAGGGACGGTTACACTGCAAGGTCGTACATGGTGGCCGATCCCGATGCCACCTCGACAATTCTGTCTGTACCTTCGATAACCTCACTCCACAGAGTGAGTTCGGCATGCCCTCTTTGAGTATATAAGGGGAGACATCATCGTCTCCAAGAGGTATGCATGAACACACACACTCACTCCTCCTAGAGTAACTCCATAAGCTTAAGCAAACTTGAATATTGACTTGAGCATCGGAGGGGCATTAGCCAGCACCACACTTGTGTGAGTTGCAGGTGACCGGAGGAGGAGGAGAGCTACGAGACTTAATGACGGAACCTCATCGACCTTGAAGGGAAGCTACTTCCATTCTTTCTCGGATCTACATCCAAAGCCCGGATCATCCACGAGATCTGGCCACGTGGAGGAGAACAAGAAATCATCCCCCACACCAATGTACCAACAATAGTTGAGACATGAGACGCTCTAGGTGACGGGGTTCCCCTAGTGGAGTTAACCTGACAAGTATTATCAAAATCTAACTTAAATGAAAAAATTGAAGCATTATTACCATATCTCGAATGTGATAGCCTAATAGGTAAGTAACATCTAGGGACAGACTATAGACCAAATGCAGCCTAATTCCTTGGATCAAGGACTTGTGTGATCATATACTTCTATAAAAAACTAAGAGGGGGATGTGTGAGAGACTCAGTAAGATTTGTCTTTCTTAAAAAGTGGTTTCAACTTTTGTTAACTTGTTTATAAAATCCATTCTTTTGAAGCTCCATAAGTTTACCACTAACAATCATAATATATTTGTGCGCTCGAAATACAACAAAAATATAGTTACTAAATCCGCTATCAACAATTCCATGGATAACATGAGCGCAAAGAACAACAAATAGTTGCACTCAAGACTTGCATAGACCAGGCACTATCATAAATGAATTCCAAAAATACATAAGCACTCACCTAGACCATTTATTGGACAATACGTTATAACAGGAAAGACATATGTTATCATAATAGTATTGGACAACACATAATGATCTCAAGAACCATTGGATCAAGTTTCATGAAATTCGAAGTTTGGGAGTTATGTTTTGAGACTATTTGAAAATAAACATGTTGTAAGGGACCTGGTTATAAATCTGGATCAGAGACCTATTTGTAACATAGATAGGGGCCTGGTTGTGAAACTGGAAGATCCTTGGGGTTGATCACTTAATAGGCCCATTTAGGGGTGAGGGTGAGGTAGAAGCCATGCCCATGGTTGAGTCCCACGTCACCTAATGAGTGAAATGTCTGGTACTTATATGTGAATACAGATCTTACACATGTAACGCGTTTTAAAACCATGTGCCTATGGATAAAGCGAACAATAATTACATGTGTAAGTCTAGGCAATACACAGAGTCACCCAGGAGAAATGTGCTGTTGACTATTAGTCGTGGGCATTAAGTGAACTACACCAGGAACAATATGACCTAGGAGTGCAAAAATTGCTTCGGGAATGCTTCTTCTTGGAGTCCCTTCTTTGAGTAGTGGAGTGAAGCAATTGGCCTCTTAGAATGCTTCCGCCTAGATTCCTTTGTACGTTCTTTATGGAGTCTTTTCATGCTCTGATTGGGTAGAGTCCTTCATGACAGTTGAGGTTGGTTATTGAGTTGATGCGAGGGACCGATTGAAAATGCACTCTTTTGGAGTGAGTGTTGGAAGTACTTCATTGTTAAGACCGTGTCACTTTTTAGCGGTTAAATATCGTGTTTTATTTATTTAAAAATTTTGGATGCTCAAATAAAAAAATTTGACTGCATATTTGTTCTCCTGGTACTGACATTGGCCTATCTGTAAATTTTCGTCGCATTCTGATGTCGCTTTAGAAATTATACAGTTCTGATTGGTAACCGAGTTTGGCCGTTACTGAGTTTTTGGTTGGTGAAAATTGCCCATGCTGGTCGTGTGATTTTTTCCTTGGAGTGGGTGTGTGGGTGACTTTAAGCAAGTCTCACCCCCTCTCCAACATTTGGTTCTTATTCCCTCTATTAGAGGTGAGTTTAGGCTTAAGTGCACCCCCTCCCCACCCTTTTTTTCCCCACAGTCAACATCACCAACCCTCTCATTCTCTCCCTCATTTTCACCCGAGCCAAAGAAGAAGAAGAGAAAAGTAGGAAGAACGAGGAGAAAGAAAATGTGAAAGAAGTGTGTTCAAACCTCCCTCCTCCTCCCTCTTTCCCTCTAGGTGCCTCTCTTTCTCTCTCCCTCTCTCTCTCTATCTTTGTTTTCTCTATCCATTGTGTATGAGCATATTTTATGGTGGCTGATTTGGTGTTGAATGTTGTCTTGGGTGAGGGAGCCAGGGGGATTGATGCTTTGTGAGTGTGTAATCAATGGTGGGGGAAGGTGAGGCAAACAAGGTGTGTGTGGGTGTCCTTCTTCAAAGGTATTTTCCCCCCTCTTTGTGCATGTGTGGGTTCTGTTGGGAGAGTGTTGTTATGAGTATTTACTGCTTCACATGAGATGTTTGTGTTTATGCATGAACGGTGGTGGTTTGTAAGGCAGATTTGTCTTCTTAAGATCCTTGTGGAACTGGTACCTAAAAGCCTTTTATGAGCATTGTCTCTTCATGTGATATGATTATTTATGTGTCTAAATGCTATATATGAAATTTGGTGTCATAATACTACATGTGTTGTATGTTATAAGCTGAATTGTAAGGACTGTCCAGATTCGCGTGGGAAATGACCAGTTTCTGAAAACATTTTTTTTAGGAACATAGAGACTAAATCAGGTTATGATGGCTTCACGGATTATGATCCCAACATGTCAGAGAACGTTTGTGATTTATGTCGGAATTTTTGGATGTGTATTTGGTGTTGTGGAGATCAAAGTTTAGGGCTGGTTGCAGTCGATGTACCAGTTTTGCATAATTGTGTGTCAAAGGGTTATTATGCATGGTGTGGGAAATATCAAGAGTTTTTGTCATCATGAAGTAGGCTTGTATATGTGTCAAGAGGCTTCATATTTTAATTAAGCATCATTGGTTGTGTCTTGAAGATCTCATAGACTGGATGAGCGACGATCCAAGTACTAGTGAGTGGTTCAACCAATTCATTAGTATTGTAAAACGTGACGCATAGTTATATAATTGTTATTGTTGCACGTGAAGGATTTTTACTCATATGAACCAGGGGAGATGAGCGTACATGCACATGATTAGTCACGAATTGTGTGCTTACGGTATAGGTGTATGATTTGCAGCCTCCAAAAATTGATATGCATTGATAGTTATTGTTCATGCTATTAGGGTAGGTCCTTTGAACTTTACCGATCATGTCTTAGTCCCCTTTCATATGTTGCGATCTAATCTATGAGATGCAATAGTTTCCTTGAATAAGTTGTTGCTTAGTAGTTAATTATTTTGCGATTAGTAATGACTGAATTGTTTAGTTTTACGAGCCATATATGTATCTATATAAATGCCAATCGTTGAGTTGCTCTTCTTTGATCTTTTAACTTATGGTTAAGTATTTAAGGAGTCATTAGCTATTGTAGTGAGTTTATGCATGCATCATTTCTTCCCTGGCATTACATGTTTGAATCGTGCCTTGTACTAGTTTTCTTAGTGTTATATAAATTCACTTAAGGATTCGGGTTAGACTATACTCTCATTGTGAATTAGGCATGTTAAATATTAAGCACATGCTCAAGTATCTTGTTTCATGTGATACTTGTATAATAACCCATGTTTTTATGTACTACTTGCTCGTTTGACCATGTATCTGATATATCATGAAATATAGAGTATGGCATAACTTAGGTAATCCTTTTGTAATACTACCTCTATGTTAGTAAATATTTAGCGTGGTTAATCATTAGTTGATCCATGTAATTCTATGCTTAACCCTTGCTAGGGCATTTGTATTAGCTTACTAGTAAGCAGATGTTGAGATGTCATGTGACCTGTATATGTGAGTAAAAGACGATAATCGATTAACACGAAGCATTGGGTGCATACTTATTGGGCCTTGTTGGGGAGTTGAGTGAATAGTAATGTTGTTGCCGCCATAGATGTTCGGGCAAGGATGTGGGTATTTTCATGAGATGATGAGACTCACTTTTTCAAACTGACTAGTAGAGGTGATTCCTATTTAAATTTCTAGCTCGCATGAGGGTTATTTGGCATGCATCTGCTTGTACACAAATTTGCTCTTATATCCCTTTAGTTGGTGATCATGGATGTTATCCGGAATGCTTGCTAGTATATGACTTATGTTACATGCCTTTTATTCTATTTTTACCTCATTCTATGTGAACTGTTTGAAGCCTTTAGTGAGTTATACCTCATGTGTATGTTAAATTAATTGCTTTCGTGTTCATCTGTATAGTCTATGCCGTTCATAGTCTATTAAATTGTCATATGTCATATTAGCTATTCCATGTCGAGATAACTTTTATTAACTCGCTAGTTAATCCTTGTTTGAGCATATCCCCTAATGTACCTTGTGATTTTCCTTAGTGTGTGTGTGTGTGTGTGTGTATACACTTGATGTCTTAATGGTTTGGGTTCTACTGTTATCTTGTACATATTGTGGAACTGTGTGAGTGATTTAAGACTTAATTATGCATAGTCAGTTCATGATTGTTTTCTTACTTATTTGGACATATGGTTCATGTACCTCTTATGTGGTAGAATTTCTCATGTTATATTTGTTTTATGTAATATTATTGAGTATGATGGACTTGTAGTAGTTTATCTACCATGCGTCCATGCGATGCTCTCATATGGGAATTCAAAAGAATTCATTTAGTGTATCGGTGTTCGTTAACCGATAGCTATGATAGTATGCTTGGTCTATCTATAATAGGTGTGTGGATGATCCGCCTTTAGGGTTATGCCTTCTCATTGTTGAGTGCGAGAACTTAACTATTTTCCCCGCATTCGAGTGATGCGTCTGTATCGCAATTCAAGAGAATTCATTAGCATTGTTAATTGCTAGATGATTGTAATTGATTCTTGAGGATCGTATTGCAAGTGTGGAATGCTTCTCCCCTACCTCGTATCCGCTTTGAAGCTACCCGGTGTTGGAGCTATCTTGGATTGTGCCACCACATCTTAGGACGCCCAATGTGTATTTCGATATCGTTTTGACGTCAGACCTACCAGGATGGCTGTCAGAAAGAGGACTACTGGAAGGTTAAGGGAGTTAGCGAATTGATTTCTTTTTCCAATAGTCTCATGTCACCCTTATGAGTGAAGGCGAGGATGAGGTTGGAGTGCTTCCTTCCCATATCATCATACGTCGAAGCTGCTCAGCGTCGAAACTTTCCTAGGTGGTGCCGCCGCATCGGAAGGCTGCAAGGGAGAGGGCTACCGGATGATATCAGGAGCATGGAGTACTGTTTCCCTACATCATCGTGCATTGAAGCTACCCGGTGTCGAATTTGTCCTGCTTTGTGCCTCCATATAGTTGGGAATGCCTAGAGTACGATGTCACTACCATACGAGGCTCGAATACCGAACATAGATGGCCGCCAGGATGAGGAATACCTGGGAGAGGGCTACCGGATGATGTGAGGCATTGTAACGTATTATATCTCGATGTGGATAATCTTCGTAGTGTTGTTTTAGTTTGTGATACTACACGTTATTGCTAATGGATTAGTTGTTCCCCAAGAGTCCCAAAAGTCCCCCTCCCCCCTCGAGGGTGAGGTGAGGTCACGTTTCCACGTGACATTTATATATGTTGGGGTTCTCTCATCCATATCTTTCCTTAGAAGACAAATATGCTAATATTCTATTACTAGTGTAGAGGGTGGATTTTTGTCACTCACTGATATTGTAACTCACCCCTCGTATGTTGTTTTTCCACCAAGGGCTTAGTTGAGCATGGAGCTAGAATATCCCTGTGATGTGGATCATGCGTGGAGCGTTCCACCTTTCGGTTGGCGAACGCGACGCTGTCAGCAATCCTATTTTTTTGGGTATGTATTAATAATCGTGCATACCGCACATGTGGTTGTATTTGGATTAGATTTGAACTCTCACAGGACAGTGATTGTGTATTCGGGTTTGTAATAATGTTTTTTATTTACAGACTTATTTGTATTTTATGCTTCAGCATTTTTAATTGGCTATCGCTTCCCTGTTACCTTGTTACCTTATTCGATCCTTGTTGGTTATTGCTACATTTTATTTGGAGTCATTATTGGCCTCTCGTGTATAACTCTTGATATTGTATGATTGATATGGTCCTGGGGATGGTCGCTCCGAGGCGTAACATTCATGACTTATCATCCTCATGAAATGGGATTCCCTTATCCAAGTATAAGACTTGTTCCTTGTCCTGTATGAGAACATTGTGGATTGCGAGAGTTCTAAAAATAAACTATGCATCCAGAGACAATGTCACCTTTTTGTTATTGCTGATCTTCTTAATGGTAACTTAATTGCCTCCCTAAATCCCTTAACATGAATAACTACGTCAACTTTTAGTAGACCATAACTTACCATGTAAGCCAACAAGTGCACTCTTCAGAGCATTTTTAAATGAAAGAGGGGGAACCACCGGGCCCGTCTATCCCCACCAACATATTTTCTTAATACACCAATAATCTCTACCCACCACCTACAACTTACTAAGTGACTGAGCCCACCATGTGATAAATATATCTTACCTGAAAATCTAATCCCACCTTTCCCCCTTTTCAAAAACTTCTCTCTCTCTCTTCCCCGAGCCCTACTCGTTTCGAAATCTCGTCTTTCTCCCCCTCACCATTCCTGTTGACGTCCAACCACTCCCTGGTGCCGCCTGTCTTCGTCCCGTGCCGCCTGCCGTCGGCCTGTGCCACCGGCGAAGATCGATCACTCCGTCAACGACCACCATTTCCTCCAACCAAAAAAAAACAAAGGCTGTGTTTTCATTTCCGCACCCTCTTCAGGTACTTCTCTTCTTTTTTTTTTTTTTATCTGAAATAAGCTTGAAGCCATTCGTTGAAGCCATCCATGGGTTGTTCCTTTTTTTTTTTTTTTTTGTTTCTTTTCAACCCATGCAAAGTTAGTTCAAAAGAGATGTTTTCATTATCCTGCTAGCAAAATAGTTACAATTGAGTCGAAGAGGGGGAGGAGGAAAGGGGTTTGAGGAAGAACAAAAACAAAACACGGGTAGCCTAGGCACAACCACACCATGAACTCCACGAATTAACTATGTCGCCGAAGGGAGGCCTTTTGGGTTTAGATTATTGAACCATACATTTTTAACCAAGTTGCTCTCTGCAACTTTTATGAAACGCTCAAAGAGACTTTCAAGTTCACTCCCATTTATATCATAAGCAAGCTGAAAACATGATCACACGCATTACAAATTAATATCTAAACACCACCACCATGATATTCCCATGTATCAAAACATTAGGACACCGGTCCCCCTTTTGAGGCTGGTTTTCATAGGCTTTTGTCCTACAGTTTATTTTGGGCTGATTCTTGAGCCTATGGTCTACTGTCTGTCTAGGGCTCATTGATCCGTATAGGGATTATATGGTCCTTTAGGGCATTTCCCGATTTGATTCGGATGCCAATGATCTACTCTGAATATAGAGCCTTTCTACAAAAAAAATGCAGTACAATAATGAAAGAGAATGCACCTCTCTAAGCCATGATTTTTAAAGCATGTCGCCTACTGCAAAACACATTAAGGTAGAAAAATAAGATTACATATTTTTCTATGTATCAAAATAGTACATTCATAAGTATTCATTTTTTCTATGTACTCCAAAAATAAATTCATAACCCAACAATATTATGATAATCAAATGATATGATCGATCCATAATTTGTAATTTGTAAGGTGCTAGCCAACAACACTCAAGAAGCTGAATTTGCAAGAAAGCAATTCATGATAATGTAATTGGGCATCTTGTAGGATATATAATAGCACAACAACACTCAAGAAGCTTGTAGAAAGTTCTATAAATTAGTTTTAAATCACACAGATGAATTTAATATAATGAAAAAAAACTTTGTTAGATATTAATGGTGAGGTGACAGATGCAGCTATGAAGAAGAAGAAACATGTTGTAATAAATAGATGATTTGTCAAAGGGAACAAAAAGCATGGTTTCCATCAACCAAAAGAATGGTCTTATAGTAAAGGTAAATTTCAACTAATTGAAATTAACTTTCATTATTTACCTAAATTTCATCCTTCATGAGATATTTTACACTCTTAAAACTATCCCCCCACCATTATGCTAGTCCTATATTTGTTCCTTTAAATTGATTAACACAAATAAAAGAAGTTTTCTTAGTGATATTAATTGTGATGGTCAATTGAAACAAGAAAAACAATGAGTCCCATACCTATGCTTTCCAAGCACAATACGGGACACATCACTTATAGTTCAATATCCTCCGGATAGAGAAATTCATATGTTCCTCGGAACTTAATTGCACCATCCTACAAAGGATACAAATTTGATTAATAATATGAAAACTAAGATTTGTCCATGAATCAAAATGTTTCTGCTGTTCTGATGGCCAGACAGTCAGGTAGCACTTGTAGAAACTATTGTGTTGCAGGACCTTTGTGAGATGTTTACTTCAACAGATAGGACTCCATGAAAGGTGAAGTGACATTGAATCTGGAGGAAGGTTGTAAACGTCCATGGTGAATTCAAGAAGAAGTCCACCTGTCTGACCGATAGGAAATTACAAAATTTCCCCGGCTGTTGCATTTTTAGATTATGTTATAGATATACATTGATGACACAACATATAAGCATGGATAACAATCTTTTTCAATTATTATTTTCACGATCAATGTTGAGGTAGCCTTGACAGTTAAGACTTACTACTGGATATTAGACTGTGTTCAAATGTTGAATCAGATGAAATAATTGAAGCATAGTAGATGAGATGTGTGTTGGGAATATGTAGTTAATATTTAAACCAAGTCTCCTAGCATCTTATTTTGTAAGATTTGTTTGTTAGAATCTTGTTAGGAGACTAATTGGAAAGTTTTTGAGAATTATCACTTTGGTGCATGGCAATAATGTAAAAGATGGGCGGACACGCGGGGGGAGGGGGTTGTAATGTCACATGTCAGTCTTCTATTGGAAAATGATAATGTCGGATGGATTCCAACACTGGATCTCATCTCCTTATATGCATGTGGAGACAAGTTTCTTTGCAATGGATGTGCTAGGTAGAAGTGGAAATGGACATGGAAAATTCAATTTGGTATGAAGTCAGCATACATATATATTAAACAAAATGACTTCAAATTAACTTGCTGTGTGATCTTTAATGTTTATCTTCCATTGGTGTAATGTCAGCACAAGAGAACATTCTCATTTTTTTTAATATAGTTTGTTGGCATGTGTGTAAAATAGGAATAAAGGCAAGTGCTTGAAATACTTCAATGACAGTGTGGATGAATATATTCCTGTCTTGCCTTATAAGAGTGGTAAGATCATTTGTTGATACTGGACGTCAAAGACTTCTACATACAAATATTTGAGAACCTAGCAATGTAAGTGAGGGAGAAGTGACACATGGACAGAGAGTCAAAGATTTGTAAGATATACTTCATTACATTTTTATGAATAATAATTCAAGTATGATTGACACCATCTAAAATCTATATGATATGCTGGCATGGAGTCCATGAATAAGGTAAGGCTACTTTAGGAAATTCAAATTATAAAAAATGTGGTAAACCACCCAAACTAAAAGGATATCTGGATGGATGTCCGGATCTTGAAGGTACTAAATGCACAATTTGAAAGATAGAATTGTATTAGAATTGCATTCAGATAAGGAACATGATGTATCCTGGGTGAACCATTTTTGAATTGATTCATGTTATTTATGTAGAGTTAATCATCATCACGTTTTTTTTTTGCTTTTCTTCGGCTCCTGCCTCCTAGTATATTGTGTACCTCATTGTGCATTCTGTTGGAGTACCACTCTGCATATCAGTTAGTATAATTTTTAATCATGTTTATATGAATCTGTTCTTTTTTTTTTTAATCTAACCTAACTAATCCAAATACCAATCCCCTGATCTGGCACATGCAAAACAATCCACTTTATATTCCCAAGAAAAAAAATCCACTTCACAATTTCAATTCCAATTTTTTCTTCTTTCAGGAAATTACAAAGACAAGCAGAACCCTTCAACTACTACATTTATTAATATAAGAGAACCCAGTGTCAAAATTCATAACTTATATACAAAATATTGGAATCTCTACATTCTTCTCATTTGGCAAGGCTATTCTTCTTTCTTGACTAGAGTTGTGAAGCTTTTTGTTGTTATTGTGATTGGTAACTGTGGAGAATTTTTTGGCAACAAGAACAGGAAATAAGAAACAAGTCCTCAACTATATACACATTCTATCTAATTTCAGCATCATCAAATTTTCAAAACCAAATCTACCCAGATTCTCTTGATTGGCTAGTGGGTTGATCATGTCTATAACCCCACATGGTCAATTTTTCAATCCTCTGCAACACTCAAGTCATGACAGAATTTAATTAATGAATGTCGATAGAAGACTGAGCTCACACTTGTGTTGTGAATGTGCAGAAGTGTGATTCCCAAACTAGAGTACTGGGCAGGTTATAGGCTTACGCCCCGGCTCTTTGACTTCTGGCAAGGACAGCCATCTCTCTTGCATGACCGGTGAGTCAACAACTATTTCCCTGCAATCCCTTCTGATTAATATGATGCATCCATATTCCAACTTCAATTTTAATGCAGTATTAGTTGTCTTTGACAAGCTACAATACTCCCTCAGAGAGACAGATGGAAGGCAAGAATGGCACATTGATAGATTGGCCCCATGACTAGTTTTCTCGGTATCTTCTCCGCAACACACCTTATTCACATTGACCATATTTACTTTCCTCTGCATGCCAACTTTTCTTTCTCTTTGTTTAAAATAAATCATAAGTAATGTTGTTTCTTGAATGATAGAATTCCAGAATCCAAAGCTACTGATAAGTTAATTTTAATAATCAAAACGCAGACATTTGATTGACATTCAACAGTTGTGTAACGTGGCCCCCCCACTTTTTTTCTCAAACCAATGTTGATCTTGTTAATTCATTTCTGAAAAATTGTATGATGGACGTCCCTAAAGCTTTCATTGCCTTTGCAGATTCCTTCTTTTGTTCATTTAAATCATAGGTCATCATTCAGTCCAGAACCTTATGTGGAGATCCAATGCTTTCAATCACCCTGCAATGAACAGAATGTTGGGACCTAGCATTGGTGAAACAGTGTTTTTTTTTTCCTTTTCTTTTTTGTGCAACTGGTTCCTTAAAGAATGATAGGGAAAAAAAACAGTAGAGCCATGTTCATTATAGAATAATAATTGTGAAGTACAGCAAGGAGGCTCAAAAGGGGTATAATTTTTTTTTCCAAGAATAGAAACAACAGCTGAAATTAAACAAGTCAGCCTAACACATGCTATGCATGTGAAGGAAAGAGAAAAGGGAGGATAAAAGGGGACCACCTTTACTGTCTGTTTAAACTTCGCAGATCAATCAATCTGAGATTCTGAATGTCCACTTCAAGTAGAGTTCAAGCCAAAACCGATGACCTGTTGAAATTACATTTATCGTTTTGGTTTTTTATTCTCTTCCTTGTGTGTGTGTGAGTTCCAAAATAAGAACAGTTTTTGAAGTCCTATGACACACAACAAAACAAATTTGTGTGACTTGATGGGAAAAAAAGCAGCTCCTTTTGGTCACCAAAAGATACGAGATGCCTTGAGAGGAAACTGAATAAGATTGAGGTTTTGGCTAAAAATGGTTTTCCACAACACATTCTTTACAGGTATTTTTATATTCACGTGTGGTAGGTAATTCAAGTCATGGACTTGATGAGGTGTATGAAACAAATGACTCATAGGGAAAATCTAGTGGAAATAGTGTATAAATTATGAGGAAATGTTTATAAATGTTATAAAAGCTCCATGTTTTCCCAGATTTTGCTATTAAAAAAGTAATAGTTGGTCACAAATAAATATACGCTTTTTTTGAGACACACAAACTATGTACACAGTTTGTTAATATACACACATTAGGCAAATATACAACTTGTCTAGACAAATTCTCAATTGCTTCCCACTTGCCTCACACATCTGCTTGATTTTTCATTTGGTTATTCACTTTTTATGTTTGGCAAAGTGCAATTAACTATAACCACTGCCTCTCTATTAGCTCCTCTTGTTTCTAGGCTCTTTTACTTGTGCTTAGGTTTCTCTATTTTTGGACTTATACTCCTTTTGTGCAATCAAAGAAGTGGCAGATCCACCTATCTCATTTTTCAAAAAAAAAAAAACTATAACCGCCTCCCTCAAATATGACTATTAAATTTTTATTCTAATTTATGAGGGTTTAACTTATACAGTTTTCCCTTCTTCATGTTTTCTTCACGATTCAAGTTTTTCCATGCTATGTACAGCTCCAATTCCTACATGTGTTTTGGATTTTTTACAAATAGTATATATTTTATAAAAAATCAAGCACATACTCCAAAGAATTGCATGGATATATTAAAAACTAAAATTATGATAAGGTATTTAAGGTGTCATCAGAAGTGCTTTGTTTTTTTTGCAATTTGCGATAATTTCATGTTAATTTAATTTTATGGTGGTCTTGGACCTGGTCATTAGTATTAGTTCATCTAAATGCTAAATCATATGAATTGCCTGTCATTTTCTTTTGTAGCGTTCAAACTGATTATGCTCATTGCACTTTCAGATTTCCTATCCTGGGGCCTGATCCTGGTTATACAAAACTTAGCCTTTCAAAAGAGGGCTTGAAAGCAATAGAAAGAATTACCACACCAATATCTGCGTCACTGTAAGCTAGTTTTTTAATTTAAGAACTTTTGTTTCGATATTATTTGGTGTTAGGAAAATGTATAACATTTTTTAAGTTCCATATCTAAATTTATAATGTGAAGCTCTTAAATGAAGAAAATGCCATTATGCATCAGATTGTGGTTCCTTTTTATGAGAACAAGTCTTTGAAGGAAGATTTTATGCTTAACTTAAACAAGTGCATACTAGAGCAGTAAAATGATGATTGTTTCTAAGTTTCTCAATAGAAGAACAAATACTAATAAAAGCAGACTAGGTAATGTCCATCATCTATCCCTTCTGCACCTGAACTGTAAAACCTTAAATAAATCTTTGTACTGACCCGCTTTCAATGGACAGTAGTATAGATTCAGTTTTGCATTGACTATGTTTATGTTCATTCTGAAATGAACTTCTTGTTATGTAGGCATATGGTTGGAAAGAAAAAAAAATTCAATATATATTTCATGGATTTGATTTTCACTCATAGATGTTCCTTGAAGGGTCATGATTTTTGAAAAAGAAATTGCCCTGTCCTCCTAAGAAATGATTTTCCCAATAGAGTGCAAGACAATCCCAATCAATATTTTCTCCTGTGAATTTTCTCAAAACCTTTCTTGCAACCCCGTTGTTTTGTTTTTTTCATTAAAAAATATCATCCTATCAATGCTCCACAAAGGGTGATAATGGTGCTATTTCTTAACTTTCTATACATATATATGATTATTTCTTAACTTTTTATACATATATAGAAACAGATAGACTAAAAATGACATCTCTCATGTCACTGCAAATTGTGGATGCTTTACTTCAATTGTTGAATTCCCTTCCATCTATATGGCTTAGGTCCTTGGTTGATTCAATGATATGAAAGAAAAGAATGAGTGAAAACAATTAATGAATAAAACGTAGCTAATGACCAGATATGGTCAATTCTATTTGGTTGATTTTGTGATATTTTAAAATTGAGAATGAATTGAATCCTTCGCTGAATTGGGCTGAATAAATTGTAGCTTCAGTTTGTAAGTTTACTAAATTATAATGATTCTACATTCATTTCAGTATGGCCCGAAAGCCTCGCATTCCACCGACAGCCTCGCTTCGAAGACGTCAATCAGAAAGAATTGCCAAACATGCATCGTCTGGTTCAGTAGTTCCACATGTGGAACAACCAGATGTAGATGATCCTGAGGTAGAGGGAGAGGAGGTGGAAGAAGACGAATCGACACTCAAAATTGTAGATTCAGACATAGACCCAAACAGTCTAAATGGTCCTTTCCCGGGTGGACCTGAAACAGGCGCAATTCTTGTTGATTACAGGCATCATATCGCGTATCGTGTTTGGAACGGAAAGGTACATCTGAATTCATATCATATGATGTTTATGTTAATGTGTTTTGTGTATGATATCATTTAAAAGGTACGACTATTCGATTGTGTGTAGGGCGATCGAACATTACGATGTCGTCAACCTACCAAAACCATGGAGGGATGGAATGTCCATGATGAATCAACCACCTTTAAGAACATGGTGAAGCAAAGTGGCCTGTGGCCGTTGGTTGAATATAGCTTCCACGCACCAAACAGACATTTAATTAGTTCAATGGTGGAAAGGTGGCATCCAGAGACGAACACCTTTCACCTACCATTCGGAGAGATGACCATCACCCTCGATGACGTGACACAAATAATTGGAATCCCAGTGATGGGCAGAGCAGTGTACGGGTCAACATCCATGGACATTGAGGACGCCGCAAAATTAGTTTTTAAAAGCCTGAATCTACCGATGAATGAGATTCATGAGGAGTTGCGTCTGCATAACGGCAGTGCTTTGAGATTGAATTGGTTGAGGGATAAGTTGGTCTTAAAGTCCACTAGTTTGCCGGAGGAACGCATTCACTTCGTGGTTAGGGGTTTCTTATTGTTTGTGCTAGGGTGTACTCTATTCTGTGATAAGACCGGCAGTAGCGTTTCAGTATCATATTTGAAATATTTGGGCGATATGGAGGACATTGCATCAGTTGGTTGGGGGGCTGCTACACTCGCTCATCTATATCGACAATTAGGGATTGCATCCCGTGCAAAGTGCAGGCAGATTTCTGGATTTCTTACACTTTTGGAAGTAAGTTCATTTACTCCTCCATGTTTAGTTGATCCTTTCGCTTAAATATCTAAACTATACTCTCACGACTGGTTTGTAGGTATGGGTGTACGAGCACTTTGCCTTTCTCAGTCCAGCACCGAATCCAGAGTATACGGAAGATGCCCCTCGTTCTAATCGATGGACCAACTGTCGTAATGCACCGGGTTGCCGAATAATTCAGTTGATATCATTCGGGAGATTCTAGATATGACCACGGCTGAGCAAGTAATATTTTACTTCTTTTCTATTTGTTATATACTTAAATTGTAAAATGCAGTCACATTTTTTTATTTCATTCAGGTAGAGTTTGATCCATATCGATCAGTCCGGGAACGTAGACCGCTCCCGGACTACGCCTTCTTCAAGGGGTGTCTTTGTGTCAATGTGATATTTGAACCCTATCTGCCAGACAGGGTACTTCGACAGCTTAGCCATGTTCAGTGCATCCCCAGAGCACCAATTCGACCCCGTTCAAATGTGAGAAGGCATCGTAGCGCTACCAGTTACAGAGCTGATTATCCTGGTAGCGTGGAAGTACTTGAGCAATGGGAGGATAACCTACTAGGTGCAGCCACCAGGGGAGACCGTGCCAAAATGCCATGGGATGCAGTCCCAGATTACTTGGGGTGGTTTCCAAAGATCAGTCATATAATCTTACAAAACCCCCAGAACAAGAGACTGTTTAACAGGGGCAGTACCTCTTCTGACCTACTCTCGGTAATAAATTCTGACTTATTTTATTGATGGTTTCTCATAACCTGGAAATGCTATGTTTAGAATTGACCCTATATTTCATTCATACAGCGTGTCACAACTGCATGTCAGTTTCTTGAAGATTTACTTGATAGGGGAAGCACCTTCACATCGGTCCAAAGGCCTATTCTTGAAGGCATGATGAATTTCCTCCAACACGGGACACCCCTCCCTCACTCACCTGTATTGGAGCAAAGGTCCAAACATAGGAAGCATGATCGCAGGATTTGACATTGCTTGTTGATGAAAAAAAAACAGTGTCATGTTTTGGTTGTTTATGTACTTTTTTTGGATAGTTTGACAGGTTTAAGCATTTTCATCAATGGTCAAATGTTGTGGCGAAAGCTAGTATGTAACATGTTATTTTGTGTAGACAAAAGTGGGTGTTTTTTGGATGTCCATTCAGTTAAATATGATATGAATTTGCTTCTTTGACTTTGCTTTCAGGGTTCACATTATTTCTTCATTGATGGTTTTAGCCTCTCTTAAGCCACAATATTTTTTAGATTTAATATGTTACTTCTGCATACATCACTATCACGAATGTTTAGTGGGTCCTCGACTTTGTTCGACCAATAATGGTCACCCATAACCAATGATTACAACTCATTCTGGTCGAGTCGAACTGGGTGAGACTGGTTTTTTACTCAACTTGTTCAACTGGTTTGACCTCCTTAACCAAAACATACGACTCCTTCCGGTCGTATGTATTCACCCACTTTCGGTCGTCGATATCCTAAAAGTACGACGAATTCAGGTCGAACGATGTGAATTTCAAATGCCTATATTTTGAATGTGTTCGACTGGTTTCAGTCACCCATATCATACACCTACGACTGATTCGGGTCGAACGGTCTGAATTTCACATACCTGTGTTTTGAAAGTGTTCGACCTGTTTCCGTCGCCCTTATCATAAAGATACGACTGATTCGGGTCGAACAGTATGAATTTCACATTGTGTTTTGAATGTGTTCGACCTGTTTCAGTCGCCCATACCATAACCCTACGACTAATTCGGGTCGAACGGTCTGAATTTCACATGCCTGTGTTTTGAAAATATTCGACCAGTTTCAGTCGCCCATATCATAAATATACAACTGATTCAGGTCGAACGGTCTGAATTTCACATGCCTGTGTTTCGAAAGTGTTCAACTAGTTAAAGTCGCCCATAGCATAAACCTACGACTCATTGTGGTCGAACGGTCAGAATTTTACATGCCTGTGTTTTGAAAGTGTTCGACCGGTTTCAGTCGCCCATATAATAAAGATACGACTTATTCGGGTCGAACGGTCAGAATTTCAGAAGCCTGTGTTTTGAAGGTGTTCGACCGGTTTCAGTCGCCCATACCATAACCGTACGACTCATTCTGGTCGAACGGTCAGAATTTCACAAGCCTGTGTTTTAAAAGTGTTCGACTCATTTCAGTCGCCCATACCATAATCCTACGACTCATTCTGGTCGAACGGTCAGAATTTCACAAGCCTGTGTTTTAAAAGTGTTCGACTCCTTTCAGTCGCCCATACAATAATCCTACGACTCATTCTGGTCGAACGGTCAGAATTTCACAAGCCTGTGTTTTGAAAGTGTTCGACTCATTTTAGTCGCCCATACCATAATCCTACGACTCATTCTGGTCGAACGGTCAGAATTTCACAAGCCTGTGTTTTAAAAGTGTTCGACTCATTTCAGTCGCCCATACCATAACCCTACGACTCATTCTGGTCGAACGGTCAAATTTCACAAGCCTGTGTTTTAAAAGTGTTCGACTCGTTTCAGTCGCCCATACAATATCCTACGACTCATTCTGGTCGAACGGTCAGAATTTCACAAGCCTGTGTTTTGAAAGTGTTCGACTTGTTTCAGTCGCCCATACCGTAATCCGATGACTCATTCTGGTCGAACGGTCAGAATTTCACAAGCCTGTGTTTTGAAAGTGTTCGACCCGTTTCAGTCGCCCATATCATAAAAATACGACTGAAACGGGTCGAACGGTCTGAGTTTCACATGCCTGTGTTTTGAAGGTGTTCGACGGGTTTCAGTCGCCCATACCATACAGTACGACTCATGCAGGTCGAACGGTCTGCATTTTACATGCATGTGTTTCGAAAGTGTTCGACCGGTTTCAGTCGCCCGTATCATAAGATATACAACTGATTCAGGTCGAACGGTCTGAATTTCACATGCCTGTGTTTCGAAAGTGTTCAACTAGTTAAAGTCGCCTATAGACAAAAGGTACGACTGATTCGGGTCGAATATGGTTTTTTTTTTATACTAAATGGATTGAGTATGTTTATACTAAATCTTTGTATGATTTTTTATTTTTTGGGTTTGATTGAAATAGATCGCCCATAACTTACAGAGACGCCTACGTCTAGTCGATTTGGGAGTTGTGAATTTCATTTGTTGAGTCGAATGGGGTCTGCACCTTTCTGGACATATCTTTGTTTTTGTCGAACGGTGTCTAGGGGCTACAAAACAAATGAATCACTAAAGCATTCTCACAATAACAAATGACTCGATCATTCATTCTCACTCATCAATGATTAATATGAGTCATATATAAACAAATGAGAGCAGCATGAAAAATAATTATACAATAACATCATCTAGATTGAACAAAATAAACTCGTGAAATTTACAAGAGTACTACTGATCTTTGACTAAATACAAAATGAATAATATCATGCCCTTTATACCTTGACTATTTTGACTAACTATACTACATATACAAAATAAATCACTGTGTGACCTTTACACCACCAACGGATTTTGACTTACAGTACATAGACAAAATGAATCACTTTCTGACTTTCACACCATCGCTCTGACTACCTACACCACCTATACATAAAAACATTGCGACCTTTATACCTCGACTACTCCAGATCGATCACATCAGCCACTGCAACATCAGTCCCTGCTAGGGCTCTGAACCGATCAATCCTTTCAATGTAGGGCGTCACCCATGAGCTAGCCATATCAAGACGGAATCGATCCCATGTTCTTGCTGCAGGAGGTAACGGCGAGTCCGTGGTGAACTCCAAACCGACAAAATGACACCCATTAATGTAACCAATCGATAGCATCCGGTGGGCACTGACGGGCGGGGAGGATCCCTCAGTGGGAAGAATGTTAGACATTGGTGTTTTGATATATGTATCACCACGATCTTGTAACAAGAAGCAATCACAAATCCCATATCTGGCATTGACATCCAATGCTCCTTGCCGATGGTGGAAGATTGACAATTCAGAATTCTTTTCACCTCTTGCACATGAGCCAACCCATAGAACACAAGGTTATACTCGTCCGGATGTTGCTCGATCTCGGCGAGTAGATCAGTCCTAACATCTCTCCATCCATTGTTTGACATACCCAAAAAGGATGCAACCACCCGAAATCCACAATGACCGTCCCCTGGAACATCATATATGTTACTTATGAATGGAGTTAGGAAGGGGGGGAATTCAGCAATGTATTTTTCAACACTGACAGATCGACTCCGACTAACTCTTCCTCTTTGTACGCTCATCTTCGATTGTTTTGAACGCTTGGCTCCCTGGGAATGTGAGGCTTGTGGTGGAATAGCAGACCCCACTTCAACTGATTCCTCCACTGATTGAAGTACATATTCAAAACCACTTGGACATCTTTTGGTTGATTCCTCTGCAAGGGCTATTGCTCTTTTCCGTCCACTTTTCTTACGACCCTTGGTGTTTACCTTAACGGTGGGCTCTAGAAGAATGGTGGAAGTTGGATCACTCAACTTTTTTAAACAAATTTTCATCTCTTTTTGTTGGGCAATACTCCCATGATTGAAGCGTTTGAGAAGCATCTCAATCTCTGGGCCTATGTCCACCTCGTCGGTGAAATCCTCGATGAAAGAAGTCATCCCAAGCTTACACCAAAATGGATGAATTGCAGCAACAGGTATGGCACAACCTTCTTGCTTGTATTTCCCAATCATATGGGCACATGGTAATCCGCAAGTGGTATACAAAACATGATTACAAAGGCTGCTATCTGGACCAATCCCATCTGCTACATATGACTCTGTCTGTATCTTCTGCAACGCATATATGGAGACCACACCCACGAGCTCCCGGTAAAGAAACCCTCTGTACCGATGGGGGATCCTTGTAAGGCTCTCCTCAAAGGAAGCCCTTATATCTGATATCTGCAACTCCAACAGATTGTGGATCGTTTGCCAGGAACTCACAAAGTTGCCAATGGATGTTTGCAATTGTCTCTTCAGCTTTGCATGGTGGCCTTCGACTCGATTTGTGGATGTGTTACCAAGGTGTAGATGTTTATCAATCCATGCAGAGACGAACCTTTCTCGATGCTTGACCACCCAAGTCTTGTGAAGGTATGAAAGCTCATTTGGAAATGCACGAAACTCATCTTGTAGAAGTTGCAATTTTCTACAAAATTCTTCCTCCGTTAATGCTCTCATCACTCCAAACCATGCTCCATTGAACTTGTCCCATGTCTCTAGATCGGAGAATGCTTTTCTACAGTTTTTCAAGACATTCTTTGCAATGTGAACACGACAAAGTAGGCAGACAGTAGAAGGAAACACCATAGATACAGCCTTCATCAAACCGAGCTCATGGTCGGTTATGATTACCTTCGGGAATGGGATACCGTCAAAGAGCGACTTAAAACATTCCATCGCCCAGGCATAGTTATCTTCCTTTTCTGCCCGTAGATAAACTAAGGCTGCAACAAATGTCTTGCCTGTGGAAGTCACCCCCACTATCTCCAGTAATGGCATTCTATATTGGTTGGTCTTGTAAGTGCAGTCCATCATGAAGACCAAAGGAAACGCGTGGACTAGCTGAATAGACTTAGGATGCGCAAAAAAGATTTCTGACACAACCTCAGCGTTCTCTTGCACTCGATGCCGCTCAATATACCCGTGATCATAGATTAACTTCATCAATTGTTGCATATGTGTGCGACCACACGTCTGTAGGACCCGCATTTTCAACCGAGCATTGTATATGGTCTTCATTGAGCTGACATTGATTAGATCTCTACACTTCAAGTTCCTTAGGATGTCGCGTGGCCGCATACCACTCACTGACATTCCTTCTACCACTGTGTATTCATCCTCCAGCAACTTCCCAGCAAAAGAGTGACCCTCGAAGCTGATGATAAGGGGATGATTATGTGAACCACATAACACTCTCAATGTCCATCTCCCTGAATGCTCTATGGCGCGCAACTTGAAGAGACAACCACACTTCTTCGTACCCGACTGACGCTTCTTTCTATCCTTCTTGTCAATGTCTTTCTTTCTTGGTCGACTATCATATTTACCCCCCCTCTCACATATTAGATCCACTCGGGCTGATTTATTCGGCCTTGAATGTTCTGACCGCCCAATGACTACGATGACTCCGATATTTCTACCAACTCTTTTGACCCAGTCAAGTAGTTCCGTTCGATTGTCGAAACCCTGAAACAATGAGAATATCAAATATATACATTGGACATCTCATATATACCAACAAATGAAATTAATGTTTGAGGGCTTCATATTACCAAGGATGTAGAGAAATGCTCGGTGGTGTCAATGTTCGTGACAGGGTCATTGGAAATGGCCTCCCTCACCTCAGGGAAAGGCTCCTCAACATCTTGAACGAAAGGTATTATCAATCTCTGCATATACATTTAACATATGTCATGACTACATATACATCATTGGGTCTAAATAAAGTAAGATTACGAATTCTAAATGCTAACCTCACTACTCATGCTTCAAACACTTGTGGTGGTTCTATAATTCAAGGTTGATCATATCCGTGTCCGACCATGCCTGTAAGAACAATGGTGATAAACAAAATCACATGGTTGCTAAAAAAATGCACAATGACATGTTTAGAGCATCTCCAATCCTATACTCAAACATTTACTCAAACTTAAATTTGAGTAAAAATCACCCAAAACCCTCTCCAATCATTTACGCATACCTATACCAAATCAAGCTTTTACTCAAATTTTTACTCAAATCAAGGGAGACTCAAATTTTTACCCAAATTTTAACATCTTTTTTTTTCCCTTATCTCCACATTTTCTTCCAATGTAACATTTTTTCCCCTTCAACTCCACATTTAGTTTAATTATATTAGATTTTTTCCCACCCCCCAAAATTTTCACCATCTCTTGAAATAATAATAAAAAAAATCTTCTTTCTTAAGTTTTCATCTTTGTTTTTTAACTTCTTGTTTTTATTCCAATAAAAAAAAATATTACTTTTACCTTTTTTTTAAAAAAATTGATGATAATAATTTTTAAATTTAAATATTTTGAAGCAAAGAAAAATTGAGTAGTAAAACTGTTTAAGGAAAAGACTTTGAAAATGTTTATAGGAAATAATTAGAAGAAGATATGAAATTTTTAAAAGATTTGAGTAAAACATAAAGTGATTGTTGGAGACATATCATATCAAATCAAGCTTTTACTCAAATTTTAAGTATAATTTGGGTATAGATTTGAGTAAGGACTGGAGATGGCCTTAACGACTACACTTATCATCAAACCAACAACTAAAACCTACAACACCATGATCACCATTCATTTTAACATAACATCTACCAGGACTGGAAATGACAAAAAATTTAACAAAAAAAAATGAATAGATACTCACATAAATGAAGTGTTCTGAACTAGGGCATCAATTTGAAATGGTGCAATGTCGTCGGAGAGGGTTTGCAACACCGTGTTGGTCACTGGAGGGTGTTCTTGGTTCCAACTGGCAGGTCGAGGGTGAACGTCGTTGTTGATCGTGGAGAAAATGGGCAGGAGTCAGAAATGGCACGATCAGTCGGTGGAGAATCGTCAGGGACGGTCAGTGACGTCGCCTTGGTGGTCACCAGAGATTGTTTGTGTTTCTGGCCGGCAAGTCGAGGGCGAACGTCACGGTCGACAGTGAAAGAAATGGGCGGGAGAGAGAACAATACATGTTGGACTGTTTTAATCTCACTGGGGGAGGTGGGAACAGCAATACTATATAGTTCTTGTTGGTGGGAAGAGATGCCCTTGGTGGGGTTAGCCACTAAAAAACTAAATGTCATGTTTTGGGCTTTTTGTTTTGGTCGGTGGTGGGATAAGAAAATTGTTTGGTGGGCTTAGACGAGCCCGGAACCACCATCTCCATCCATCTCAAAGTGACTTTTAGGATACGTGTCCATTACTCTTGATTTGGCGTTCAAATCCTGTCATAGAGCCTATAAGTAGATGAACTGTGTAATGTATTTTACACAATCATTTAAGAATACTTGAATTTTAACTTTTGAAATACTCAACACGACATTTTCTTATGAAGCCTGTGGTGCCTGATTTCTTCCTAGTCATACCACAAACAAAGGGGGATTTGGATTGATATGTGAAGAGGGACTTGTAAAAAAGATGACAAACTCTTTGATGGTCAAGTCAATAATTGTATAAAAAGAAGAAAATTTCTATCTCTTGTGTTGTTTTTTATGTATTTTATTTACATCTTTATTGTGTATTTATAGTAGCTTGGGGAATCAATTTATATTCATCAAATCCCTAAAATCAAGGAGTTTACATTGATATGTGGAGACGAATCTATCACATGTGGAAGCTACATTCATTTGAATTTTATTACTACAATCGTGAGATTTATGGAGATAAAATGAGAATTCAATTTTCTTTTGATTGAGATCTACATTTTAAACATAATAAATGCATTGTCACCATTTAATGACACCGTTGACTTGGGTGATTGATCCACATGGCAACATTAATAAGAATAATATTTTTGTCCCTCATAGAACCTATAATATAAGTAGGTGAACTTGCAATATTTCACATAGTAAAACGAGAATATTAAATCTCTTACTTAATTTATCCATCTTATATTTTATTATTGGGTTTTTTTTATTTTTTAGTCCCTGTAAACTATATGATTTAGTGATTGATCCCTCACTTCTTTATATTTCATTTTAAATCTCTACATTTAAAGGGTATGTTTTTTATTAGTTCCTGGAATGGACCTATCCCTAAATTATTTACTTTTCTTTTTAGTCCCTATGAGGGAATAAAAGGATCATATCTTTTAAATCTGGAGACTTAAACCAAAATATGAAGAAGTGAGGGGCCGATCACTAAATCACAGAGTTTATGGAGACTTAAAAATAAAAAACCCATTATTTTTTTACTTGTAGAATCCACTTTTTTCAAGGATTTATCGTGGAATTATTATTTGTAATCAGGGTCAACAGCCAATTTAGTAATTTTCAATAACAAATGGGTTTTAATTTTCTTTGGGCTTTTAGTGGGGATGTTGTGCTCACTCACAAAGCAATTTGTGCATAGGGTAGTTTGTCATGGAGCATAAGCAAGCATTGGATAAGGTTAGATATGAGTCTTGAGGTTGCATTAATAAAAGACAGTGATTTAACACCGATTTGTGTAGCGCTATAAGCTATTGCAGTATCAATGATTGTATCGGTGGAATAATTTAATTTCTATTTGGTTGTATTTTTTTATTATTCTTATTGGAAAACTTAATAATAGAGTTTTTGTTATTTTTTTAAGGGTTTTTTATTTTTAAATCCCCATAAACCATAGGATTTAGTGATAGATCCCTTACTTCTTCGTATTTTGGTTTTAGTCCCCAGATTTAAAGGATATGTTCTTTTTAGTCTCTCTCAAAGACTAAAAAGAAAATTAAATAATTTAGGGATAGATCCCTCCTAGGGACTAGAAAGGAACATATCTTTTAAATCTGGAGACTAAAACCAAAATACGAAGAAGTGAATGATCAATCACTAAATCCTATGGTTAATGGGGACTTAAAAATAAAAAACCCTTTTTTTAATCATGGATGAGTTGTGGATAAAAGATGAATAAGATGTGAATAGGGAGTTATAAAAGGTAAAAGAATGATTTGACATGTGACTTTCATGATTTATAAGAGACGATGAAAGGTGATTTGATATGTGGGCCCCCATTATACTAGTAGGATGAATATGGTTGAATAACACAATTTTAAAATGACTTATATTATCAATTATATCGTATCCTCACCTATTCTGATATAGAAACCCACAGTCTATCCTTGTAGACAAATGGCTTTATTCACGCCTATTTCTCCTATTCACCTCTATTCCACTACCTAAACAAATTTTTTTTTTATATATATATTTAGGTTTAAAGGTGGGGGTGTGCTCACTAACAAAGCACTCCATGCAGTGGTTCTGTTGTCATGGAGCATGACGTGCTTACATATATATGTTCTGGGTTAGAGTTGCTCTATAGGTTTGGATAATGTAATATATGATTAGATCAAGAGGGGTTCAAACAATAATAATGGATACATGCTTTGGGCGCCAAATTTTCTGACCCATTAAGGTGGGTCGGATCCAGGAAAGCCCAATACCCGACCAAGCAGGTCCACAGCCCAGTCGACCCGGACCCGACAAGGCTCGGCCCATCAGCCCACTTTGATCCGACGATGACACCCCCAAGTCTATACATTTTAAATCGATATTTTCTTGATCCTTTAAAGTATATTCACTCGATTTGGAATTATCAACATTCAATTTCAAAATCAAGAGGAATATACACAAGATCAGGTCATCTTGGACTAATCCATGAAATCCCAACAAAATATATATATTTATCAGGATATGATTAACAAAATCCCAAATATATATCTTTTGTCTCCCTGAAAATCAGGGATCTCTTCTCAGCCATCCGATGAGAAGAGATCGAGCAAAAGCCTTAGGGCAACCCTGGGAACCACTACAAATAAGGAGTGAATCCTCTCTATAAAGGTATGTGAAGTTCTTTTCAACAACTCCACTTTCGGCCACCATTACTGACTTGAGCATCAGAGGGTCTTCCGCAAGTCCCCACCTCTCTATGTCTTCGACGTTCGAGGAGTGCTAGTCAGCGGAGACCGTCAAAGGAGGCGGAAGAGAGCGGGAGAGGACGGATCTAATTACCCATACTCGATCAATCAATTTCTGCCCCTCCACATACTACAAACCATGCATGTATTTTGTTAGCCACTATTTGAGTAGAAGAATAAAAATGGAATTAGTTAGAATAAGGGTGAATAAGTCCAAAAAACTTGTATGGACGAAAGTAATAGATGAGTATAACCATGTCAGGATTAGTGAGAATAAGCTAGTGTTTTTTTAGGTCCCCTCAGAATTATGTCATTTCACATAATCTATTTCATTGTTGCAAGGAGGCTCACATGTCAATTCATTTTTTTCACCTTTCGTACATTCTTGTTTGCATCTTATTCATCTTTTATTTATAAAATATCAAATTTAATATTAAGTTTTTCAACGAGAATAACTAAAAACACACTAGAAATAAAATAATTTATTCTTTATCCATACTGGAATAGCTATCTATCTGAGAATAGGTTATGCCACTACTCAAATAGGGGATTAGGGCATTGATACACTCAATTCGTGCAACCCTGTCTGCGGCCCAAAGGCAGTCCCCAACCATCTATATACTCCACTTGTGGAGCTTATACTGTCATGGTGTAGTATATATATACTCCATTAGTGTAGTGAATGAAAAAATTTAAAAAAAAATTCATTTTCAAGGAAAAAATATACAAATTTATCTAAGTGTATATTTCATTTTTCATAATAGTATTTACCCAAATGGTTAGAAGCTGGAGACATGGTTGTATGTATTATTATCCCTAATTTCTAATTAGTAGAGTGAGAATTAAATTCAAATTGACAAGAAGGGCCAGTATGTTTACTCTCGAAAAGAAGGAGATTTCTATTCAGGCACTTATGTGAAATATTAGTTGCTTTTGTGGAATGAAAAATGTGTTTGGATTCATTATTATAATTTGGGTAAAATGCATTTGGACCCCTTGAAGTTTTTACAACCCGCAGAAGCACCCCCTAAATTTCAAAAACATGCACTTACTGTCACGCCCCAGGGCGGCCAACCCCGGGACGCGGCAAATGTATATATCATATCAGAAACCTACACAGGAGGTCAACAATATATATCATACACAATAAACAGAATGACACACAACGACAAGAAGCTGACATGATATATACACCTAATGCGGAAGCAAAAGACTGAATCTGTGAATAAACATTCTACAGACTCGATACACAATCATACGTCCTGTGAGAGCCAATATACACAAATATATAACTGAACATATACAAACGTGCTCAGCACGAAAATACAATACATACAGCCAAGGAAAGGGATGCTGATAGCCTCTGGTACTCGCGGACGTAGCGCTGCTCCGCTACTGAAGAAATCCCTCGGAAAGCTCCAACTGCTGCTCCGGCTCCAGCTCCAGCTCAGTGGCAACTGGGGAAAAACATATGCGAGGGGTGAGCCACACGCTCAGTGAATGGCACAACCCATGCATCACAGACAATATTGACCACAACATATTAATCCAGCCATTCATCCCGCCTCAAAGGGGCAGGAACAACATAACCATTTATCCAATCCAGATCATACCCTCACCCTTACCCCTCAACAGGGGACTCAGGATTTTGGGACTAACTATCATCAATAAACAAGACCAGCGGGTCGCTTATCGCCTACCCACTACACCCTCACCCTCACCTTTCCAAAGGTGACATAGGATTTTGGGACTGATAAACATTCATAAACAAAACCAGTGGGTCGCTCATCGACAACCCACTACACCCTCACCCTCACCCTTCAATGGGTGACATAGGATTTTGGGACTGACTAGGCTGTTGGTCACCCTTGGTCCACCGATAGTCTCTCCTCACTCCGCGGTTGTTTGGCCACTCCCATGTTCAGCACAGTCCTTCATCAAACCAGGAGGCGCCTACTAGTGGGAGCCCCTGCACGGGACAACCTGTCTAACGCCGAGGTAGTCTCTAAAGGATCCAACGCAGGGCAACAGAACAGCCTATCCATCGCATATGATCCACTCGGATCCGCCGACAACGCATCTCTCCAACTCAAATGTCATGAACTCTTCAGAGTTCCTCCAGCGCGCATAACCAAGATGCGGGGAAACAGTACAATCAAAAGCAGTGTTGGAATACCACTGGGGGAAAGAAACTCGGGAGGGCGGCGTGAGTTCCCGATACAGGGTACCCCGACAACCAAACAAGGAACACGGAGTACCCTAACACGGGTCTCACCGCTGTCCTCGCAAGGTCCCTCCCCTATAATATTCGCTACTCATGCTAATAATCATACCAAACATACAACTCTAACGTTCTGAATTCCTCAGAACCCACCAGGGCGCATAACTACGATGCGGGGAACATGCATAAGGTTATAACATGGTGAAATATTCTTGGGGGAAAGCAACTCGGGAGGGCAGCGTGAGTTCCCGTTATAGGACGCTCCGACAACCAAACAAGGAACACGGTGTACCCTAACCCGGGTCTCACCGCTGTCCTCGCAAGGCCCCTCCCCTAAAATAATCACTATAACATGCAATTCAACAGATACTAGTATTTAATTTAATAAATAAACTAGTAGGACACATGCATAGGCCGGGTTTCCTAGCATGTAAACAGGGACATGCTGCATGGCTCATATGCATATCCTAAGGGGCAAGTCCCTAACATGCAAAGACTAGGGAAGCATGCATTCTACATAAATTACACAATCATGGATACATATTATTGCAGGTTAATATTCATCCAAGACGCCCCAGGAGAGGTCGGTATACGCCCAAGTGCGTATAACACCTCTCGACTGGGTTGGATTGTCCCACTCACCAGTATCTGGGTCGACGCGCGACCGTCTGTCGAGATCTGCAAGACAGGTATTATTTGGTAAGTATTAATCCACAATTATCATTAAATACATAACACACACAACCAAACATCCAACACTTCCCCAACAACTACCCGCGGCCTCGGCAACCACCCGCACGGCCCCCGGCAACCACCCGCACGGTCGGCCACCGCCCGGACGCGCCACCGCGGGCCCCGCACGCCTCGCGCCGGTCCGCGAGCACCCCGCGCGCCCCCGCACGCAGTGCCCCGCCTCGCGCGCACCCCGCGCGCACCTCCGCCACCTCGCCGCACCTCGCGCGCACCTCGCACGGACCTCGCACGCCTCGCGCACCTCGCCGCGCTTCGCGCGCACCACCGCGGCCTCTCCGCGCCCTCCGCGCACCACCACGCACTCGCCGCGGCCTCCGCGCACCACCACGCACTCGCCGCGGCCTCCGCGCATCGCCACGGCCTCGGCCACCTCGCGCACGCACGCCTCCGCTGCCTCAGCCACCTCGCGCACGCACGCCTCCGCTGCCTCAGCCACCTCGCGCACGCACGCCTCCGCTGCCTCAGCCACCTCGCGCGCCCGCGCGACCTGCTCCACGCGCGCCAGCCGCCCAGCACCCGCCTCTGCTCGCCCAGCACCGGCGCCCTGCACCAGGCCCGCGCGCCCTCGCGCGCACGGCGCGCCCGCGCACGCACGCGCGCCTGCCCGCGCGCACCCGACCTGGCGCCGCCCGGGGCTGCTGCTGCTGCTGCTGCTTGGCCCGGACGACCTGCCGCAGCCCGAGCGCCACCACCACTGCCCGAGACCACCCAAACCACCTTCCAACCACCCCCGACCGCCCTCCGACGACCCCCACAGCCTCCGACCACCCCCAAACACAAAAACCCCTCCCTACCATTCATCTAAGCAAGAAAAAGGAGGGAAAGAAGGCTTACCGAGGGGAGGGAGCGAAGTCCGGACGCTCTCCACGCGCCGAAACCCTTCCCAAAAGCCTTCTCACGCCCCGATCTAGCTCCACCACCAATATGGGCCAAAACAGAGGAGAGAGAGGGGAGGTCGGGGAGGCTAAAGTCGTCGGAATTCGGATTTGAAGACACCGGTGTGTAGATCGGGACCCGATCTACACTTCCCGTGCTTTGGGTTTTCGATTTCGAGGGGTCTAGGGGGCTTGAACGGAAGAAAAACGGAGGAGGGGAGAGAGAAATCTCGACGGGAGAGACGATGAATAGTGACGAGGTGATTTTTGATTTCTTTTAAGTAGAGCACGACTTAAAAACCCGGATACGCCCCGGAACTGGAAAATTTTTGCAAACGATGCCGGAATTCAATGAAATTTTCGTGGGAGGTCAGAAATGGCACCAGGACACCAAATATGCAATTAGATTTTCAATCGGAGTCCTCTAGCTCAGACGATAGCTAACAGTCTGAAATTATGCGGTTCCGATCGAAAAACCCTAAAAATTTTAAAACCGCCAGGACGCTCTAACGGTTACCAACAGGTTAAAAGTGACACATATATAACATTATTCCCCCCTTAGGAAATTTTGTCCCCAAAATTCGCCAAAAACATCTAGGAGGGGAAAGATGCGGATACGCGTCGAACCTGGCCTCCATGAGCTCCCAAGTGTCCTTAACACCGGAACGGTGCTGCCATCGCACCTCGACCAACTGGACGGTCTTGGTGCGGAGCCTCCTCACGCGGCGGTCCATGATCACAATCTACTGCTCCACGAATGACTGTCCGGTCAGAGACGAACGGCTCGAACGGGATGACGTGAGCAGGATCGCGGACACACCTTTACCCAACTGCGAACCCACCACTCCAAGACGGAGAGGTAAGAATTGGCGCTGAGGTGAGCCTCCGAGTAAACTCCAGGAAGCTCTCCTCGCAAGAAGGGGACCACTCGAACCGGATATCCCTCCGAGTAAGGCGGTTAAGAGGAACAGCTATCTTCGAGAATCCTCGTCAAACTCCTGCAATAACCGCCAAACTCCGGAAGCTCCGAATCCATGCGGGGCTCGACGGTCTACGCCAATTCGACATAGCAAGCGTCTTACCCGGGTCCACAGATATCCTTTCCCAGAAACCACTCAGCCCAAAAGGCCTTAACCTCCAACCAAAAACTCGCACCTGATCCATCACCAGCTGATGCTTCTAAGGTATCCCTTGACTGGGAAAAGAACCTCGGGAAAGCAGCATGAAATCCCGATATAGGATACCCCGACAACCAAACAAGGAACACGAAGTACCCTAGCCCGGGTTTCAACGCCGACCTCACAAGGCCCCTTAATCCAGAAAGGAACACTAGAAGAAGACATCATTCTTAAAGAACATTACCAACCTCACCGGATCATCTACATCTAGATAATCATCCAACGATATCCTTCAGCATCCATCTCAAGACCGGACCCAACCTCTATGGGAACGGTCGAACCACGACCGAGTCACGAGGCGACGCGTCTTTGTCTCATCCACACCCTCACTCCCATCAGGAGACATATTGGGACTTTGGGAGAGACTTAGACTGTTCTCTACCCCTGGTCCACCGGTAGCCTCTCCTCCACACCGTAGGCCGCCTGGTCCGCTCCCACAATTCAGCACCGTCCGAAACCAAATCAGGAGGTGCCTACTGAGGGGAGCCCTCTGTCAGGAAGGCCTCTCTAACGCTGAGGAGTCCCTACTAGGGTCCAACGAAGGGGAGAACGACACCATACTCGCGTCATCATCCATTACAAGACCGAACCCAACATCATCGGGAATGGTCGAATAAACCATTTGGTCACGAGCGACCCGTCTTCGCCTCATCCACACCCTCACTCCCGAAAGGAGACATTTTGGGACTTTGGGAGAGACTTAGACTGCTCTCTACCCCTGGTCCACCGGTAGCCTCTCCCCGCTCCGTAGCTCGCCTGGTCCTCTGACCGGGAGCCTGTCTAACGCCGGGGCTGTACTACGCGGATCCGACGAAGGGGAGAGCGATTTCCACGCTCGCGACACCATTCAATAACCTCTTACCGGGTAGCCCCTACCTAGCATACTCCCAAATTCAGTACCCTCCGATTGCATCGGCGGTACCTACTGATGGGAACTCACTGCCAGGACGCTAAAACCCGGCTTCCTTAACCCAACCAACCGCTCTTGACACTCACTCATCCAGATACCCCACACACTTGCATAATAACCACCAATTACACACACAACTATCCTTATACTAGAAAGCTGGGAACACAAGATGATACCTCGAACCATGACACCCGAAGGCTGCGCCTCCTCGGCCGTAAGCGCTGCAACTCTGCCCTGCACCAACCGCGGCTGAGGAACAGGAGCACGCCTCGCCGGCTGCACTGGCTGCTGCTGGCGCTGAGGCTGCTGCTGCTGCTGCTGGCGCGGAAGCTGCTGCTGCAAGAACGGCGGCTGCTGAGGTGGCACTCGGGGTCGGCCAGCATCTGGGCAATTGTATCTGATATGCCCGATGCGCTGACAATGAAAACAGCGCCGCTTCTCCGGCTGCCAGGACTGGATGGGCACTGCTGCAATGGGTGCCGGATCCCATACTGGCACCGCATCTGCTGGAGGAGAGGAAGCCGCTGACTGATCGAAACGGGGCCTCCTCTTCCTGCGCTGCCCCTGGTCCCGACTCCCGGAAGGACCCTGATCTGAAGAAGGGGTCGGAGCCCGCACTTGAATCCCGAGGTCTCTCTCGACGGTCTTCGCCCGAGACACTAAGTCGGAGTACCTCGTGAAAGCGTGGGCGGTGACGTGCACCCGGATAGCGCTGCTGAGACCCAGCTCGAATCGCCGGCACCTCGTGACCTCATCCGTCACCAAGGCTGGAGCAAATCTGGACAGACTCGTGAAGCGCACAGAGTAGTCAGCGACGGACATAGTGCCCTGAGTCAGCTGCTCAAACTCCCGCTCCACTAGCTGCCGCGCCGAGAACGGGAAGTACTCATCCAAGAAGTACCTCCGGAATCCCGCCCATGAAAGCCGCTCCACTCCCTCTGGGATGTCCACCACTCGGGTAGCCCACCAGTCGGCGGCGTCACCCTTCAGCATGAAAGTGGCCAAGGCGACTCGCTGGCGATCGGTGCAAAGCATGGCCGCGAAGATCACATCCACCTCCCTCAACCAACGCTCTGGCGCAAGAGGATCTGCCGACTGCCCATGAAACTCGGGAGGATGGAGCTTTAGAAAGGCTGCGAGGCCACTCTGCTGCACTCGCGCTGCCGCCTCTAGCTCCTCCTCCCTTTCCAGGGGATCCTCAACTCCAACTTCCGGAACTGCCACAGGAACTGGGGGTACATCAGGTACCACAGGCGGATCTACCACCAAGGGGACCGGCGGAACTGCCTCGCGGGTCGCCCTCAGCTCCCGAATCTCTCTAGCCTGCTCTGCCATCATCCGCGTCTGTGTCTCCACCAAATCAGCCAACCGAGCGAAAGCACGCTCCCAAGCAGGAGGCTCCTGCGTCAAGGGCTCTCCGGTAGCATCCTCGTCTCTGGTAGGTCCGGAAACCTCCAAAGACCGAGAGGGACCTCGTCCGCGCCGTCCTCTGCGAGGAGGCATATCAGCACCCTAAGAAAACCAGACACTAGGATCAGAATACTCATCTCGAAATCCTAGGACTCACTTCTACGAAAGGAAGACTATTGGCTCTGACAGGACCAGGCTCTGATACCAACTTTTGTCACGCCCCAGGGCGGCCAACCCCGGGACGCGGCAAGTGTATATAACATATCAGAACTACACAGGAGGTCAACAATATATATCATACACAATAAACAGAATGACACACAACGACAAGAAGCTGACATGATATATACACCTAATGCGGAAGCAAAAGACTGAATCTGTGAATAAACATTCTACAGACTCGATACACAATCATACGTCCTGTGAGAGCCAATATACACAAATATATAACTGAACATATACAAACGTGCTCAGCACGAAAATACAATACATACAGCCAAGGAAAGGGATGCTGATAGCCTCTGGTACTCGCGGACGTAGCGCTGCTCCGCTACTGAAGAAATCCCTCGGAAAGCTCCAACTGCTGCTCCGGCTCCAGCTCCAGCTCAGTGGCAACTGGGGAAAAACATATGCGAGGGGTGAGCCACACGCTCAGTGAACGGCACAACCCATGCATCACAGACAATATTGACCACAACATATTAATCCAGCCATTCATCCCGCCTCAAAGGGGCAGGAACAACATAACCATTTATCCAATCCAGATCATACCCTCACCCTTACCCCTCAACAGGGGACTCAGGATTTTGGGACTAACTATCATCAATAAACAAGACCAGCGGGTCGCTTATCGCCTACCCACTACACCCTCACCCTCACCTTTCCAAAGGTGACATAGGATTTTGGGACTGATAAACATTCATAAACAAAACCAGTGGGTCGCTCATCGACAACCCACTACACCCTCACCCTCACCCTACCACGGGTGACATAGGATTTTGGGACTGACTAGGCTGTTGGTCACCCTTGGTCCACCGATAGTCTCTCCTCACTCCGCGGTTGTTTGGCCACTCCCATGTTCAGCACAGTCCTTCATCAAACCAGGAGGCGCCTACTAGTGGGAGCCCCTGCACGGGACAACCTGTCTAACGCCGAGGTAGTCTCTAAAGGATCCAACGCAGGGCAACAGAACAGCCTATCCATCGCATATGATCCACTCGGATCCGCCGACAACGCATCTCTCCAACTCAAATGTCATGAACTCTTCAGAGTTCCTCCAGCGCGCATAACCAAGATGCGGGGAAACAGTACAATCAAAAGCAGTGTTGGAATACCACTGGGGGAAAGAAACTCGGGAGGGCGGCGTGAGTTCCCGATACAGGGTACCCCGACAACCAAACAAGGAACACGGAGTACCCTAACACGGGTCTCACCGCTGTCCTCGCAAGGTCCCTCCCCTATAATATTCACTACTCATGCTAATAATCATACCAAACATACAACTCTAACGTTCTGAATTCCTCAGAACCCACCAGGGCGCATAACTACGATGCGGGGAACATGCATAAGGTTATAACATGGTGAAATATTCTTGGGGGAAAGCAACTCGGGAGGGCAGCGTGAGTTCCCGTTATAGGACGCTCCGACAACCAAACAAGGAACACGGTGTACCCTAACCCGGGTCTCACCGCTGTCCTCGCAAGGCCCCTCCCCTAAAATAATCACTATAACATGCAATTCAACAGATACTAGTATTTAATTTAATAAATAAAACTAGTAGGACACATGCATAGGCCGGGTTTCCTAGCATGTAAACAGGGACATGCTGCAAGGCTCATATGCATATCCTAAGGGGCAAGTCCCTAACATGCAAAGACTAGGGAAGCATGCATTCTACACATAAATTATACAATCATGGATACATATTATTGCAGGTTAATATTCATCCAAGACGCCCCAGGAGAGGTCGGTATACGCCCAAGTGCGTATAACACCTCTCGACTGGGTTGGATTGTCCCACTCACCAGTATCTGGGTCGACGCGCGACCGTCTGTCGAGATCTGCAAGACAGGTATTATTTGGTAAGTATTAATCCACAATTATCATTAAATACATAACACACACAACCAAACATCCAACACTTCCCCAACAACTACCCGCGGCCTCGGCAACCACCCGCACGGCCCCCGGCAACCACCCGCACGGTCGGCCACCGCCCGGACGCGCCACCGCGGGCCCCGCACGCCTCGCGCCGGTCCGCGAGCACCCCGCGCGCCCCCGCACGCAGTGCCCCGCCTCGCGCGCACCCCGCGCGCACCTCCGCCACCTCGCCGCACCTCGCGCGCACCTCGCACGGACCTCGCACGCCTCGCGCACCTCGCCGCGCTTCGCGCGCACCACCGCGGCCTCTCCGCGCCCTCCGCGCACCACCACGCACTCGCCGCGGCCTCCGCGCACCACCACGCACTCGCCGCGGCCTCCGCGCATCGCCACGGCCTCGGCCACCTCGCGCGCGCATGCCTCCGCTGCCTCAGCCACCTCGCGCACGCACGCCTCCGCTGCCTCAGCCACCTCGCGCACGCACGCCTCCGCTGCCTCAGCCACCTCGCGCGCCCGCGCGACCTGCTCCACGCGCGCCAGCCGCCCAGCACCCGCCTCAGCTCGCCCAGCACCGGCGCCCTGCACCAGGCCCGCGCGCCCTCGCGCGCACGGCGCGCCCGCGCACGCACGCGCGCCTGCCCGCGCGCACCCGACCTGGCGCCGCCCGGGGCTGCTGCTGCTGCTGCTGCTTGGCCCGGACGACCTGCCGCAGCCCGAGCGCCACCACCACTGCCCGAGACCACCCAAACCACCTTCCAACCACCTCCGACCACCCTCCGACGACCCCCACAGCCGCCGACCACCCCCAAACACAAAAACCCCCCCTACCATTCATCTAAGCAAGAAAAAGGAGGGAAAGGAGGCTTACCGAGGGGAGGGAGCGAAGTCCGGACGCTCTCCACGCGCCGAAACCCTTCCCAAAAGCCTTCTCACGCCCCGATCTAGCTCCACCACCAATATGGGCCAAAACAGAGGAGAGAGAGGGGAGGTCGGGGAGGCTAAAGTCGTCGGAATTCGGATTTGAAGACACCGGTGTGTAGATCGGGACCCGATCTACACTTCCCGTGCTTTGGGTTTTCGATTTCGAGGGGTCTAGGGGGCTTGAACGGAAGAAAAACGGAGGAGGGGAGAGAGAAATCTCGACGGGAGAGACGATGAATAGTGACGAGGTGATTTTTGATTTCTTTTAAGTAGAGCGCGACTTAAAAACCCGGATACGCCCCGGAACTGGAAAATTTTTGCAAACGATGCCGGAATTCAATGAAATTTTCGTGGGAGGTCAGAAATGGCACCAGGACACCAAATATGCAGTCAGATTTCCAATCGGAGTCCTCTAACTCAGACGATAGCTAACAGTCTGAAATTATGCGGTTCCGATCGAAAAACCCTAAAAAAATTTTAAAACTGCCAGGACGCTCTAACGGTTACCAACAGGTTAAAAGTGACACATATATAACACTTACACCCCCTATCGTTAGATTTTCTATTAAGATGAGATAAAAATACTTTAAAATTACTATTTTAACCGAACAAGAGGAGTGATATTGGAGACAATGACCGAACAAGAGGATGATGGAGTGTTCTTGAAAGAGACAATGAATATTGTAGTGTGGAGCTTGCTGTCGTATTTATGGTACAGTAAGAGTGGCAGGAAGGTAAGTTTGAGATGGTTTAAGGCTCCTAAAATCACATCTTATCATATCTAGAGCATTTGTAAATCACTATCACCATCTCCTCCCTGAAGTGACCCATTTTTCACTGATCACCCCCTCCACCCACTCCCTGTAACCCCCCATGTTTCGTTGTTCTTCCCTTTCTAATTCTCCCCCCTCCCCCTATTATTTTTTTTTTGATAAAATCATCTGGAAAGATGATCTAACATTTTTTTTATTAGAATGATTATTGATTTGAGTGATTCATAATAAGAAAAAAAAATTCCTACAAAAAGGTGGAGAATCAAATACTGTCACCTATCATCGAAAGAGGGGAAATGAAGCTGTTCAATGAAAGAGAGGAAAATGGAGAATGTGGTTAATAACTTTATATAGTGGTGACATACATATAATTCTTTTTAAACATTGGGCTATTCATGTCTTTTTAGTCAAGATGTATGATGGACCTGAGAATGAGTGAGAAATTAAAAAAAATGTGGCATTTTTATGATCACTCAATGAGAATGAAATTAGGAATGAGAAAACAAATGAGCCAGAAGTGATTATTCTTTTTTTAAAAAAAATGGGCTCCCCGATTCATTGACCTCTTTCGTAGATGTGGGGCTGTGGGAGATGCTTGCTGGCTTCATAAAAAATTCTTCAAAATGATTAGGGCAGATCTATCCCCACCATGCACTTTGCTGTCCCCCCCAACCTAAAAAAATATAAAACACAATCTATTTGGTTTTGAAATCTATTAACCCACCTCCTCTCCCCACCAGCCCAAAAACTTGTAAAGGCTATCCCCACCACCTGAATCAAAATAAAAACAGTGGACCTCCACGTGTTTTTCTCTCTCTTGCACTCGACCATGACGTGCCTCCTCGACACCCGGTCAAAATCTAGTGGGACTAATATGCACTCCGGCGACCCTTCCTGCAACATTACAACTGCTTCCCATTGACCCACCGCGAGGATGATCGATGCCCTAGTTGGATAACCAAATCACTTAGGTGAGGAACCAATCTTTATTTTTTTTTTCTTCTGAATTTTTGTGTTTCTCATGGGAGATGTAGTTTCATTGGTGGAGGTTATTGTGTTTGTGGTTTCAAAGGAAGCCTGTGTTCTGGAAGTCATGTTTTGGAAATCGTTCGATAACCCTGAAGTTAAACATATGTACTGGAGGATGACAATAGGTTAGTTGACCTAGGGAGTCACGAGCGATGGTAGACCAGTCAAACAGAATACTAGGCATCTTGTGTTCTGGAAGTCGTTTGACAACCTTGAAGTCAAACATATGTATTGACAGACGACAATAGGTCAGTCGACCTGGGGGGTCACGGGTGATTGGACACCCGTCGAACAAACCAACATGCAGCCTGTTTTCTATAAGACGTTCGACGACCCTGAAGTCGAACATATGTACTGGGGATGACAACAGGTCAGTCGACCTAGGGAGTCATGAGCGACAGGTGACTCATCGAACGAACCAAAAGGCAACCTGCATCTGGATGGCATTCGAAAACCTTGAGACCAAACATACGTACTGGAGGAAGACAACAGGTCAGTCGACCTGAGGGATCTCTAGGAATACCTCTTATAGCATGTGGCCAGTGTTGGTTATGCCATACAATTTATCGCCTTGGATGTGCATGAAGGAGTCATTTTTCATGATGTGTTTGCTAATTCCAGGACCGAGGTCATCTAGAAAAGATATTGACGTGTATTTGCGACTGTTAATAGATGAGTTGAATCAATTATGGGAAGATGGTGTGCAAACATATGATGCATTTGCAAGTGAGACTTTCCTGAAAGAATAAATGGGATCAAACATTCATCACATAACAAAAGAAAGGAGACCATAATTTTGTTTGAAAATCCAGACACATTATGCTGACCATAATTTTGTTAGATTAGTGTCCAAGACTTCTTAACTATGAACTAGTAAATGTTATGTGTTATTTAAAATTTTCTCATTGACACTACAAGCACGAGATGGAGCCTCGGTTGCCTGAAGATATGGGGCGGAGATTAGAGCCATTAATAAGGCTGGCACAGCTACATTGGAAACTATGAACTAATAAATGTTATGTGTTATTCATTTCTTTTATGTATTGGTATTTCATCCATATGCTTTTGTGAGAAGATTGTTGGACTTTGTGTTTGGAACTTTGACTGCAGGCTCAAGGATATCGTAATGCCTCCGGGGGGTAGAACACGATTTCATGTGGGATCTACTGATGCACCATCTTCATCACAATCTGAGCATTTTGTCCACCCGACCACCTCCACCTCCACAGGTAAATGTCACTTATTTAAAGTTATTATAAATTGTATTATTTGGTTATATTTCACTTATATATATATATATATATATATATATATATATATATATAATGTAGCTGATTCATCGACTACTAAACGTGGTGGTGGACGGACACGAGGATTATCCATACAGAGGTTGACACGTGGTGGTACCAAGGTGTCTGTTACTTTTCCTAATGGATGCCTTAGACCTAATGGAGATAATGTCAAAGAATTCACCACAGAGGTTGGGATTTTATGTTGATCATTGATACCAGCATCGACTTCCCGATGGGCTAATGTGACTGATGGTGATAGACACCATGTCTATCAATGTCTAGAGGTAATTTATAGGAATTAGTTTTTAACTGTATTGCTTATTTAATAACTGAAAGAGTATGTTCATAACTTTATTTGGTTATCAATTGTTGCTTTATAGGATAAATTTGTAATAGACATGAGTGATCCTCATATGATTTACGCCGTCAATGGTATGATGAAAGGATGGCTACAACAATATCGCGCAGAACTACATCGACTCTACAAACGGTTTGGTACACATGAGGAAGCTGTCCAACATGCACCGGAGGGTGTCACAATTGAAGATTGGTTGATTCTTTGTGAACGATTTTATTCAGAGAGCTTTCAGGTGATATATCTCTCTTGTAGAATTGTTTTTTCACATACCTTGATATTTGTTACATTATTTAGTTTCCACATGTAGAAAAGAAGTAAAATCAATTCTCAGAACAGAGCGAAGCTGGTTGTGAACCACGTAGCAGGTTCCAAGTCATTCGTTAGACATCGACATGAGATGGTAAGATATTTGTCAATAATATCTTTGATAAATTCTTTTAATTATTAACCTTATTAATTTAATTATTCTTTTAAATGGCTTAGCAAAATTCTGAAACTGGGGAGGAGCGTGGCGAGATAGATCATTATAGAGATGTTCATTATCGAGAGCAGACAAGAACATGGGTTCATCCATTAGCACAAGAGCGTTGGGTATAAAATAAGTTACTAATTAGTTCAATATCTTAATTATGTTTTCCTCTTTTCTTTTTTTGTTTTATGATGTCAAGTTGGAATTTATTCAAATCAGTTTTATTAGTCATCAGACATTTAGATTTAGTTTCTGATGCAATTTCTGATGAGATGAGACTGTGTGGATCATATTTTTGTCTCTTATGGTATTGATACAGGAGGCAATGGATTTTATGCGCAATCAACCCACACCAGATGGTACCAAGCAGAGTGAGTCAGAGATCATGTGTGACATCCTTGGGATGAGATCTGGATACGTGCGAGGGTTAGGGCATGGGGCCAAGCTTAAGGCACCCTCTACTTCTAGTCGTTCTGTTATGCAGGTGGAATTTATGAGACAGGCTGAGGAGAATAAGCATTTACGATCACAACTTGAAGAGTTGAGAGATGAGCTGAGGGATATGCGTGTTGTTATGGAGATGGAGATAACGAAACGGATCGAGGAGATATGAGTACAACAAGAGAGGCAAATGCAAGAAATGTTTTAGAGTCTTGCTGCACGATTGCAAATTTCAGGATGCTCTATAGCTCCACAATCATGGTATGATTTCATTTCTTCATTGATAATTATGAATGTGACTATATTATGAAATAAAATTGAAGAAATGAATGTTGGTGGACTTGACACTTTTGTGCTAGATGATGAGCCTATTAACATGGAGGCTACTGTTCTTGACCAGGACTGGACTTGCATCAATGGTATACTAGAGGTAATTCCAAGTATCATAGCATCTATTTGTGACATCTATACACAATCTCTAGCAGCCAAGCAATGGCTTAATAAGATGTTTTAGGATGTTCATATATTGAGCTCTCTTGTGATGATTAGTTCCATTTCATTTGCATTTGGTTTTCTTGAACATAGATAGAGATATTGGTGCATGTACATGATTGTGTGTTTCCTAAATCCTTGCAAAATTTGAAGCTAAATTGTTTTTTAATAATGAACTGAATTTCTTTTAATTTGGGTTGGAAGTGATTCAATTATAAATTTTGAAGTAGGTGTGATGTCCTTGGATGGGTCTGAAAGTTTTAATAAATGTTACAGGCCATGGGAGATGTTTGAATGATGTATCTATGCCAATTTGATGTAATATATACATGTATTACATTTACTGATACAGATAGATAAAAAATGAAGATGCTTGAATATATACATGGAAATTTTTTAATGTTGTTTATTGTTATTTATGTGGATTGTTATGTAAAAGCATTTCTCACTGTATTTTGATTTTTGTTAATTGTAGTTTCTTAACGGACCTGATCTGCATCACTTGGAGCTGAAGCAGGGAGGATCTTCTTTACAAACAATAATGTTTTCTAAACAATGCATATGTGAAAGTGGTGTTCAATGTGTTTTTAGTTAGAGTGAATTTGATATTCATGTTTTGTTTTAATTGTTATTGTTACACTTTTGCTTAAAAAATATTATTGTTGGAAAATTTCACATTTTGAACATTCATATATACATGGATGAATATAACATTTTATGAAATTTTATTCATAATTAAGATTTATTCAGGCTTTTATCAAGGAAATAGTTTCCTTGCCAATTTTTTTGGTTAATTTAAATTTATCAAGGAAATATTTTCTTGGAAATAATTCAGTATTTGCAAAGAAAATTGTCCTTGAGAATATTTTAAACTTTACCAAGAAAATAATTTATATATACCGAGGAAATTTTATGTTCATGGACAAAATATTTTTCTTGGTAAAGGCTTTTATCAAGGAAACAGTGATTTTGTAGCTAAATACATTTAACCACCGGATTGTTGCAATGAACTTGTCAAAGAAAATTTTCCTCAAAAAATATCTTTACCAAGGAAATTATCACTTTTACCAAGGAAACAAAATCCTTTCAATTTGTGGGTCCCGAAAGCAAACCAGTGACAACACTCAGACAATCTAAAGTGGTGATTAATAGTTCCTAGTTACACAAGATGAACCCAATGATAAGAATGAAACAAATACACAAGCCAAGAGACAAATTAAAACCCATGCTCTTACAGCGTGATATACAAAACTATCATATTTCTTCATGATGATTGGATCCTCACATACATCAACTGAACAAGAGGATACATAAAAAAACTTCATATTTCAAATTCATTTTAAACACTTCATTGATCATTCACATCCTAATTGACTATTCACACACATTTTAAACAAAGCATTCATTATAATCATTTGCATTCACACACATTTTTAACAACCCCAGCCAGCCAACAGTGACCATTTTACACATTTTAAACAAGGCATTCCTTACAAACATAAAGCCTAAAAAATATTATGGGCTATTCAAAACCAAATCAATGTCATGCTCTTGGGATTTCGTCTCCCCTCTAACAAAATAAGACAAGTATTGATTGATACTTTGGCTAACTTAAAAGTGACAACAAGATTGTTCTAAAGTCATTCATGTCGATCATATTTTTGCTTCGATCATTGTTCCACACTTGATGTATCGTGAAGTGGTGTGCCATTCTCCAAGTATTGAAGCACATCTCAGATGTTGGATTGCGCAGATGAAATAGTTATCCTCCTATCTAGTAACGACTGAAAGTGTTACCTCACATTTACCTTAAGCTACAAATAAACAAGCTCCATATCAAAAGAAGGAATTCATATACTGAAATTACTTTAAAAATAACAAAAATTCAACAATATACTGTATAAACATCTGTAGAGGCCATTTGAGCTAATTTTTTGTTTAAGAGCCATCCTACATAAAGAGGATTAAAAAGCTACATTCAACTATATAACAAATGATTGTAAACAATCAATACATTTTGTAAGGTATACTATAGGCGAACAAGGTGAGACAATATGTGGTCGGTCAAATACAAGTATTTTAGAAGAACCAATTTCATTATCATGTTAATCTTCGATCAATGTTGATTAATTGTTAAGATAAATCAAAGTCAAGCATTATAAGAGTAATGACCTATGAATTTGATCACATAATCATTCTAAGCAATGACAATTGAAATGCTTTTATCAAGAATAATGAATCTCCATCTTGGACGTGAACTACCACTCCATTCATAAACTCTATCAAATTAAGTAACCCTATGGTTTTCATTAACAATAAAATGCAAGAGTTGTCAATAAAATATATACATCCATCTTCAATATAGAACACTAAATACAATCCAATCCAATAAAAAAATAACCCTAACTTTCTATGGAAAACCACAAGTTTCTATCCCAAACCATAATATTTTTTTTTGAATAACCAATCTTTCTATTCACTTTCTATCCCAAAACCATATGTTTATATCCCAAACCATTAATTTTTTTTACTAACCAATCTTTCAATCCACATTTTATTACAAACCATTCGTTTCTATCCCAAATCATAATTTTTTTTTAAAAGCCACTCTTTCAATCCACATTTTATTTCAAACCCTAGGTTTCTATCCACATTATTTCCCAAACCCTAAGTTTTGATACATATTCTATCCCAAACTTTAATTTTATTTTTTGAATAACTAATCTTTCAATCACATAATGGGTTTCTATATCAATTCCTAGATTTCTATCCCAAACCTTATTTTTATTTTTTGAATGAGTAATCTTTCCACCACATATTGGTTTTCTATCCCAAATCCTAAATTATTTTTTTTGTTCAATAATCAATCTTTCTTTCCAATACCTTAATAATAAGATCCAAAATATACATTCAAGAACAAAAAAGGGCACATACCTGTATGTGCTTTGCGTATAGTGGATGATAGTGTGAGTTCTCCTTTTGAACGGCTGATCCAGTGGGAGGGAGAGGAGAGGAGAGGAGGGCAGATCAGGTGGGAGGGAGAGGAGAGGAGAGAAGAAAAAAAAAAGGCCAAGTCTCGAGTAAGAGTATGAGGAGAGGAGGGGAGGGAAGAAAAAAGAAGATAACTTAGAGGGTGGTGGATTTAAAATTTCACTTGTATGTAATATATATAGTGGTGGGATCATGTAATATAATGGGCATGACTTGTGAAATCAAGTCGACAGGTGGGGATGGCAAAATGCACCGTGAGGATAGAACTGTCCAATGATTATTCTTAGCTCCGAAGGCGTAAGTATACCATCAACACCGGTGAAAATAAAAATAAAACTTTTTCTAAATTTTGGCGGTCACTAAAAATGAAAAGAAAATAAAGCGAATGCAACTTAAAACGGAGGACGATATCCACGTCTATATCCAAACACGCCCAACGTGAAAACCAAGATAGATAGGTGGAGATAAAAATGAGGGATTCGTCTTCTGTGTTGTTATTGTTATTGTTGTTGTCCACGTTGATAATGGCGGATGCGATTGGAGGACGATCAGCTTCGGCGACGGCGACGGCGACGGCGACGGCGAGAGGGAGGTGGAGGATCCGCCGCCGCCGTACAGATCGTGTATGTGGAGAAGCCGGAGGGGGAGGAGCCGGAGGCGTACCATATCCGGACCTTGGCTTCCGTTCTTGGAAGGTTTGATTTGAATCGATCGCCTCTCTTTTTAGTCCTTGTGTTATTTGCTTCTAGGATTTCATCGGTTATGGTAGTCTCTTTTTTGTTTTAATTTTGTTGGTTGTTTACAGTGAGGAGGCAGCGAAGGAGGCTTTGATTTACCATTACAAGACGGCGGCGAGTGGATTCTCGGCGAAACTCACTCCGGATCAGGTCGCGGAGATTTCGAGTAAGGGATCATTTTTATTTTTATTTATTTTTGTGGAATTTATAAGGTTTTGATTTGTTGGAATGTGGAAATTGAAGTTTTAGGTTTAATTGGGTTTTGGGTAGTGATGATTGAAGAGGAATTTTGTTTGAAAGAGGAGAAGGGATTAGCTTTTAAAAAGTAGATAGGTTTTAGCATGTAAAATATTTCCACGCTCAGCTATGTAGGAATGTATTTTTAAAAGGAAAATAGAAAGGGTTCAAATTTTTTGAATTTTGGAAATGTAAAAAGAAGATATACCCGTCTGCATGTTCAGCGAGAGCTATGGTTTGAATGCTGATTTTGAGTGGGCAGCATGCAGTTTTAACACAATCTTAAGAGGAAGGGCCAAACAAGATGGAGAGCGTGGGAGAAATAGAAGTTTGGTATTTGAGGGATTTGGTGTTTTCTCCTGTCATTGGACTGACAAACTCAAACATTGATCCGTCCCCATGTCAAATTCCTGGAGAATGGATCATACTTTGATATGTTATGTTGCATTTTAATAGACATATTATGTTTGAAACTTTTTTTTGTTTTGTTTTTTTAAGAAAAAGTTGGTCCTCGCCCTTCAAATAAAAATAGTGAAAGCCCAAAACAGGGTTGAAGTGTTGTCGAAACTTGCCACACAATTTCTGACAACATTTATGGATCCATTTCTTTTTTTATGAGAGGTAGGCATTCTACCATGTTTTATTTCTAAATCAAGGCGAATGCCCAAAACAAACAGAGATAAGGGAACAAAACAAGAGAGACTTGGGGAGGCTCCTCAAAATAAAAGAAAGAACAAAACCCAGGGGATTAAAGGTGGTGAGTTGAACAGACATCAATCTTCACTCCCGCCAAAAATACAACTCGAAGCCTACATAAACTAGTCCACAACAACTAAACCTCCTCTGGAGAATGAGACAGCAACCCCCGCATTCATGAACCCACGTTACTAAATAGCAATGAAGTAGCACTGGCGATAAATTGGTCCCTAGATCTAGCAGGACGAAAATTCAGGCATTCATAATATGCCTTATTCAGGTTTGAAAATTTCTAATTATCAATTATGTTAAAGAAATAGAGGTATTGATAATTTGATTATGTGGAGTCCCTGATTACCTTAGTAATTATAGTGGCTGTTAGGAGCAATTCAAATTTTATACAAGATTTTGAATTTAGGGGATATACTAGATGAAATCAGTTCAGCTTCTCTCATTATTACTGTTATTCCTGTATTTTTCTCTCTCTTGTTTTCTAAATGGGTGGCATGTGTTCCATGTCCATCATGTGTGAGGGCACTTGGTTTTTGTTGCAGTTCAATATTAACAGCCTACAAAAAGTAAAACAGAGGTGTGCTTTCGATGGAAGCTGGATGATGTCTGCTTAGTATGAGTTTTATTTGACATGGAGTTTACTTATAGGAGGAGATCTATTATGTGCCTGTTGATGAGTCGTAACTGCAGTTTCTGATATGAACTAGAAGTGTAGGGGTCTCTGATGATGTTATTGGTGGATGATTCGTGTAAACCTTGTCAACGATGTTGTTTAGAGTGGGGAAGATCTGTCAACAGTCCCGTCTGGTTCAAGCTTTTGTTAACATTGTCCTGTGGTGGAATCATTTCCTTCCAATATTTGAAAGGATTCTGGTTTTTATTTTGGTCCTATTTTGTCAGATCTATAAATATAGCTATGTTGATGGGTGAGATCATTATGGATTAGGTGGTGGCACTCATATTGATAGAATTTAGATAAGAAAATGATGTTTTTACATAAATATGTCTAAACTATAAGTATGGGAACAAGTAAAGAGACCACATCTAGGAGCGGAAGGCCAAAGAATTTGATAGAAATAGATGGAGATATGATATATATAATTAGTATGTACAAAGCTGGATGATATTATCGTAGTGTAGGACATATTCTGCTGGTGCTTCATTGTTGCTATAGATATGCTGTGGAGGTTAAATTGAAGTTATAAATCATGGTTACTTCAAAAAAAAAGTTATAAATCATGGGCCTTTCATTCAGCAATTCAATTTATTGAAGGCATACACATCTCTGCTAATGAAGCCAGGGCGAGTTTTGAGTCGCTGTAGTGTGCAAGGGTGATTATACGTTCGGTGCTCACTTGCTGCCTATGAAGCACGGACATGTGACACGGGGACATGGTGACACGGTAATTTTTTAAAAAATAAGACATGGATAATGCTAGGACACGGCAATAAATAAATTAATATAATAAATATATAATGTGCATCCATATGAAGTTAAATGTTTTCCATACACCACCATTCTTTCAAAATGTTGCAAAATACAAAATATCATACTTCATACATAAAAAGTTTTACAAGTATGAAAGCAAGCATCAATTTTTGTTTTTTTTTAACCTTTTAAGTGAGGCCTTATGTTTAAGTGGATATCTTTGGAACCTTGTGGGCTGTTTAAATGGGTTTGGGCGTGTTTTTTTCCTTTTTTAAAAAAACTTTTGGGCTGGGTTGGGCTGGGCCGTGTCCTAGGCGTGTCCTGGGCCGTGTCCAGACCCAAAATTGCAGCCCATCTCAGTGGACACGGCTGGAGGCGTGTCCGACACGTGTCCATGCCGTGTCCATGTCCGACACGTGTCGGGCACGGGTACGGCCCCCCGAACGGAGTGTCCGTGCTTTCGAGCTTGCTGCCATGAATATTTTTAGGGATTTTTTTCAAATAATTGTGAAAAAAATAACTAGAGTTTTAAGCATGTCAGCAAATTATTTGGAAGAATTAATGCGGCATGGCCACACTCTTAAATTTGTTTAGATTTCCAGAATATAGGTAGTTTCTTTTTTATAATTATTGTAGAAAATTACTCATTCTTCATTGGAATTTAGATGGTGTTTTAGTTAGGGGCTGGTCGTTGTACAACTCAAAAGCTTGGAGGTGGCCATAAATATCTGGTAATGAAGCCAGGTCAAGACTTTTGAGTCACTGTACAGTTGTTGCAAACCTGTGGACTGGAATTTTATCAGACCATCCAGATAGTTAGTTGAGAATGTTTATTCAAGCAGACGACCCCGATGAATTACAGAGCACAAAATAAATAATTTCATAGAAATTGAACACCCAGAAGGCGAGAACCATGTTAGCCAGGTTGGACCAGATCTGCCCTTAATAATCTGACTAGAATATTACAAGCCTAGCTGACCTTGTGGGGATGTAGTTTTTATTAGGCTCATGCTCAATACATATTGAGGCCCTTTCCCAAACTACCAGTTACTGTATCTGTGGCACTGAACCATGCCATTTTTTTTTTCCTTTTTTGAGAGGAAGATTGGAGCATCCTCAACATTAAATTAAAGATGCCTTGAACAAAAGGAGACGAAGGATCTCCTAATAGATTTTGAAGAGAAACATGAAAAGAAAGATGTTGATAGAACCCTTCATATTGGGCCATTCCCTGCAACAGATGACCTTTTATCCTTTAAACTTTACGTTCCGAATTATAAGTGGCAGAGGGGGTGTCCACACCAAGAAGCACAATGACCCAAGAATTGGGGAATGAGTGTATTGCCGCCCAAGATATTTTCCGAGTAGATTGATGCTCTTTTGTTGGAAGATATGTTCATTGTGCGTGATCCAAATTCACCAACACTGCTCATGTGGAATGAGCCATTGGAACTTGGCTAAGTTAATTTTGATCACTTCCCTTCGTTGCTTCCTGAATTATTTCCATATTCCTCCAAGATAATTAAAAGAGCAACGAAAAGCTAGAGCTGTTCTCACCTTCTCCCATGTCCAAGCACTAAAGGTGCACCTAAAAAAGAGATGTGTCCCAAGCACTCATGTCATTAAAAGAACAAGGGGAACCATGCCATTTTTTTGTGATATTATGTTCCAAGCATTCACGTCATTTCCTTGTGACATATTGGCTTAATTAACTCTAATGATTTTAGGTCCCAATCCATTCTTTTGGGCGGCGCTGTACCTACTATCTTTTTCCTGGCATGCGCTCCCCTGGCATTGAATCTTAACATCTATCATTACTCTTCTTTTTTTCTCGTGCGCTTCTTCAACAAAACTTGGGAGGTTGTTACAAGTTATCTGGAGACCAAAAACTTGTTGAGGTTGTGCAACATCTCGTGGGCTTCAAATGTTTTTTTGTCTCATGTTGGTTGTTACAAGTTGCATTTGGTGATTAGATTCATCATTGGTGACACTTATCTCTTTATTTGTCATTGCCATTCTTACAAAAAAAATCTTGTGGGCTTCAAATGTTTTTTTGTCTCATGTTGGTTATGATTTACAGGATGCCTTTATGATTGTCCATAGATCAGACTCAGCACCATGCATAGTGCATTGGTTTGGTTTTCTTGCTATGTTCGTAATGCATATTAAAATATGAAGTGAATTTAAAATTATAATGGAATTTTTTTTTTATTAACTAATCACATTGTTGCTAGTAGCTTCTTTTGTATGATTATTCATTTATAGTCATTCTTATGTCTAGACTTAAAATACTTATAGCAATGGGGCTTATGTCAAATTTGACATGAATATTGAGTGAGGTATTTTTTAGTTGGCCTCTGCAAAACTGGATGATATTTCTTTTGATGTGGCTGATACAATGCTAATGAATGAACTAAGGTTGATGCTTTCTTATATTTACACCCAACTGAACTGACGACATAAGCAAAGGATTTGCATGTGGTAGCTGTTTTTTAGATTCTTTAGTGCTGAATTTGCCTACTAATCTATTGATAATAGTTTTGATTTCGTTAACCTGTTTTTCTTTTGCATTTGTGGTTTAAATTATATCTGTTTAAATAGAATACAAATTCAAGGATTATAATGCATGATTGTATTCTTGCGCAGAAAAACCTGGAGTTCTCCAGGTGGTGCCCAGCAGGACCTACCAGCTCCACTCAGCCTGAACCCAGGCTTTCATTAGGCAGTTATTTAGAGCTTTTGTGGCTGCCAACTCGCAAGGTCCTTAGTGGTCTTGTGCATAAATAATGATAGCTCCATGAGAATGCAGAACTTCTAACATTACTGAAAAGGTTGGGTATTTGTGTGCAACTGTGCATAAATAATAATGGTACCATGATATAGTGAAGCTCTTTTAAAATTACTGAAAGGTTTGTGTGATAATGAGCAGTGTTTATCATTTTTTGTGGTTTGATGACACCCTGCTCTTGGATCTTTAAGCTTATGTATGGAAGAGCTTTTCAAGGGTGTTGGTACACTAGCCATGTTTATTGCAGTTTAAATTTATAGATTATAATTTTTTGATAATCAGTTAATAAGTTTGTTATAGCCGTTGAAAAGTAAAAAATAAACAGTTGTTGATGTAGTTGTTGATGTTTGTTTGATTAAGCTGTAAAACAATTTTTTGCTGTGTAATTGTTAAAAATGCCTCTTTTAAATGTAGAAGTTAAATTTAATTTATGTTTAATAATAGAATGTGGTTTTAGTTATAAAATTAGTTTTTATGAATATTTAAAAAGCAAATTAATATAACATAAATAAAAGTTCAAATTCATTACCATGGTTCTTCAAACCAATGAAAATAATGGAGGTTCACAACACATTTAATAGGTGATGATGATATTGATGACCCACTCATCCTCTATTAACATTAACATTAAATAATATTTTAAACAATTTAATGAAATCATGAATTCCATTAATTAATGAGGATATTTTTTCCCCTTCAGTTAGATTTGTAAAAGCACTAAAAAACTTAATGAATGATTGTCTGACAACTTGACTGTGCCCTTGGAGTGTTATCTCGCGACCTCTTTATAGACTGCCTACGTATCCCTTAGGGATCAAGTCACACGTAGTTCCTTTAGCGTTCTTGTAACCGCCTTGCGACTAAGTGCTTAGTGGGCCTTTTTCCAGGAAAACATTCCCGGTATTTATGTTCCACGTTGGTCCTTGACCACCCACGTTCTGTGGGTAATGGGCCTTAAATGCTACCTTGGCAGTTACAGGCGTTAGTGGTCTTTTGACTGTTTCTTCTTCCTGCTCGAGGACTCTTGATATGCCCGCACCTACGCTACACATCATGCCTCCGAGGAGTAAGGTCGACCGACCAGACCTCATGTCTGATTGTGCCTTAGACTACTTGCCTTTCGGGTAGTAAGGTCGACCGACCAGACCTCATGTCTAATCGTGCCTTAGACTACTCGCCTTTCGGGTAGTAAGGTCGACCGACCAGACCTCATGTCTAATCGTGCCTTAGACTACTCGCCTTTCGGGTAGTAAGGTCGACCGACCAGACCTCATGTCTGGTCGCGCCTTAGACTACTCGCCTTTCAGGTAGTAAGGTCGACCGACCAGACCTCATGTCTGGTCGTGCCTTAGACTACTCACCTTAGGGTGCCCAACCGCCCATCTAGACACTGGATCTAGTCGTGTCGACACATTTGGGAGAGTCATCATGACCAAGGATTGGAACTCGGATTTGCGGGTCTCACGGTAGGCCCACATTCGTTTTGGTGTGACGCGTTACCCCTTGAGGTGACACGTGTTGTGGTAAGGATTTTTACCTCCACAATTAAAAAAAATAGAACTTGAGCATAGAACTTGATTATATTAATTAATAAAAAAACACAATTGAAATATTCTAGCTACATTCCAAAATTTACCAAAAAAATCTACAATCCAAACTATTAATCTCAAGTAAGTTATCTCAAATTAATCTCTCATTCTATTTCTTTATTTTCTCCCCTTCCCCCTCTCTCCACTAAGCTCAGTTTTTTTTTTTTTTTTTTTTTTTTTTTTTTTTTTTTTTTGAGGCTCTGCTTGCCCCCCTCTAAAATAGGTGCACCCCCTCCTTAAAGCACCCCTACCCATTTTCAACCATTTCATTTAAATCCCCCACATATATAAGTGCTTGTTTTATTTTGTTTGTTCCCCCCTCTAGAATCTATGGTTTGTTTTCATCAAACATCTTCTCCTTCCCCAAACATCTTCTTCACCAAATAAGCTTGGACCCGAAAAACCACTCCATCCCCAAAGTACTCCCCTTGGACGGCATTCTCTCCTCTGAGCTCGTGGTCGGCCCTTGGGGTTGTGTGGTCCTTGGCTCCGGTTTTCTCCACCGAGTTCTTTCATCTTCTAGGTATGCGTGGTACTCGGCATTCTCTTCTAAACATTGATGGTGTGAAGGATGGGTGTCGATGATGGTATGATCAACGATGGTGGTCGATAGGGAGAGTGTTGACGCCCACAATTTGCACGGGTTGGGCATGTTTCTTCTTCGACAACACCAATGTCAACCAATCTAGACATTTAAGATAGGGGATGTGTTGAACAACCATCCAGTAAACATTGATACCATGGAGGATGAGTGTCGATGATTTTATGGTCGACGGGTATCCACTACGGCGACAGTGGGAGTGTCGAAGGAGACCGCATGAACGGGTTGGGAATCTGAATGCATCAACAGTGGTAGTGTCGTCAGATTTACGATTAGACGACAGTGGATGTGTCGAATCAATATCCATTACACTTTCCACATTCCATTTGAAAGCATCGACAATTGGCATGTCGGTGCAGGTGCTATCACATCGACAACCGCTCCGTCGTGGCCAACAGATTAAAAAAACTTTGTGTAGCAATATCTAGCTTGTTGTTATCATGATTGGTGACATTTCAATATCAATAAATAAACATACATGGGAGGCTTGTTGATACTTTTGTTTCCTTTGGCTTTGGATTCCAGGTGATTATTTGTGCATGTATGACTACAACAATAAAAAAAAAACAATGTTATAGTTGATTTTTTTCATAAACAACTACAAGTTAAACAAAAAGACTATTAAAATCAACCAAGATGTATTCATTCATCTGCCGGAACAAACCCAAACGTCAACAATGTTGAGCATTCATCGCTGAGTTTGACTCGTAATCGTCCACCGAAGCTGCCGCACCACCTAAGTATTGCCGGAGCGTCACCGTCGCCGTCGCTAGGTCCTCCCTGACTTCCCTCGCGCACGAAGTGGTGAAGCAGAAGGTGTTCAAATTAATGTTTGTATTTGTATATGGTAATAAATGATTTTATGTTTTTTGTGGCATGAAATGATGTGGGTATTTTTTATTAGGTGGGGGCAAATTATCCATATATAAATGGATCTTATTTTCAAGGATCCATATAAATGGTGATACAACTAATTTAGATGGAGGTAAATAGAACCACCCTTTTTTTCCCGATCACTCATACATTCCACACAATCACAAAGATGGTGCACGCTGCTAAGGATGGGTTCCTACTTTGACCAAGGCCGGATCCGGTCAGTTCGGTTAGTATCAAACTAGGCACTCCTTTAATCAAACTACACAATGTATAAATTGAACTACACAATCAATTGTTGGGTATATATTTTACTCTTTTATTGGATTCAATCAGCTATTGAAGAAAATATAAATTCCTAAGTAGTATCAATTTCCAATAGGAGAGTGAAATATATACCCAATAATTGATTGTGCAGTTTGATTTATACGTTGTGCAGTTCGATTAAAGGGTGTGTCCAGTTTGATACCTGACTAGATCCGGTCTCGCTTTGACCATAGAAATATAATAGATGAGCGTGACACATACCAATGAATTTTTTTTTTTCAACATTGGTAATATATTTTGGAAGATGAGAGGATATTAAGAGGAGACAAAAGAACTTGTCCTTATTAAATAAAGTGAATGATAATAATGTCCCATGATTTAAAAAAAAATAATCCATAAATTATAATCTTAAAAGCACCCCTAACCTAGTTTAGATATTATGACTTTTTAAAGCTGCTTTTAGGTTAAATAAATTCTAATAAATTTAAACAAACATGTAACAACTGCTTATTTTATGTTTTTTTTTTTTTTGAAATAGGTAGAAGCTAGCTACCAATCAATTTCATTAAAGAAAAGAGTAAGTACAGTTCTGAATTGGGGTGAATGTTTATTTTAAATTAAAAACTATAATCTGCAGCTTATAAGTTTTAACAAACATGTACACTGTCATTCTTACAGTCCTAATCTCTAATATAAGTATTTAAGGGGCCAAAATATAATCCCATTAACTATGCTCCACATACCGGCGGCTAAGGACCTGATTAGCAAGGGCTCACGACCCGGATACGCACCGAACGTGGATCCGGCCCATCAAACTCTCCATATCCAACGACCAGAAAATATCAAGTTAGATTTGATATCAAATTCCAATAGAAATATTATTTTGGGATCATCAATGCAGAGATCATAGAATCTCATGCAAATCACATATTATATATTGAATTTGGAACTATCATTGATATATTTAACTATGGATCATCAATAGTTGATTTACCAAATCTTAACAATGTATATTTTAGATTTAGAGCTATCAATAATTGATTCCCAAATCCCAACAATATATGTTAAATTTGAAACATTATTAATTGATTCCATAAAATCCCAAACAAAATATGTATATTTAATCAAGGATAATCAATGACAGATTATGCAAATTCCTAAATGTGCATATATTTGATCACCTAAATCAAGGACCTCCCCCCCCCCCCATCCGACGGATGGGAGGGGGATCCACCATTGATTCTAGGGCATCCACTAAAGTATTATAGATAGGGAACCAGTTCTTCCTATTGAGGTATGTGAGAAATAATTTTTCATTAGATCCCTTATACAACATCGGCCGACTTGAGCATCAGAGGGTCTTTCGCAAGTCACCCCCAACTCTGTTTTTGATGACGTTCGAGGAGGAGGATCGCCGGCAACCAAGCGGTACCCGTCAGAGAAAGCAGAGTAGACTGGTCGTGCAACCCGAACTCGATTCATCATTTTTTGTCTAGCTTAACTCGTGATCTTGCCTCCCACGAGGAATCCTTCAATCGTGCTGACTCCAGTGACCCAGCCGATCCAAGAGAACCCTTTGTCCCAGCCTGGTGTAACGTCTGAAGGGGTATCACCTCTGAACGTCGACGAAAAGGCATCTCATCCTTTCCAACCTCAGATTCAAGGATCAGCGGACGAGGAGAACGACTAGGGGGAGTCTAACTCGATATTAGACCATTTAAATACTCAATATCATTTTTTTCTATTCTTAATATATTATCTGTTGATAACTTGATAATATATTTCATTGATTTCTTCTTTGGCTCATCTCGTTAGTTCAACGAACATGGAGATCCGGTGAACAGAAAGAAGTCTTTGACCGAACGATTAGACCCTTGGCTCGTCTCCTCATGTCGCCTTTGCAGGTTGGCTCCTCGTCTCGCCACCTCTGCAGGTCGTCATCTGGTTGGCTCGCCTCTTAAATCACCTCTGCAGGTCGGCTCCTCGGCTCGCCAACTCTACAGGTCATCACCTCGTCAGCGTGCCTCCTCAAGTCACCTCTGCAGGTTAGCTCCTTGTCTCACCAGCTCTGCAGATCATCACCTCATCGGCGCGCCTCCTCCAGTCACATCTGCAGGTCGACTCCTCGGCTCGCCACCTCTACAAGTTGTCACCTCATCTGCGCGCCTCCTCAAGTCACCTCTACAGATCGACTCCTCATCTTGCCACCTCTGCAAGTTGTCACCTCGTCAGCGCACCTTCGGTCACCTCTGCAGATCGGCTTCTCGGCTCGCCACATTTGCAGGTCATCACCTCGTTGGTGTGCCTCCTCAGGTCACCTCTGTAGGTCAGCTCCTTGTCTCACCAGCTTTGCAGATCATCAACTCGTCAGCGCGCCTCCTCCGGTCACCTCTGCAATTCGGCTCCTTGGCTCGCCACCTCTACAGTGTCACCTCATCTGTGCGCCTCCTCAAGTCACCTCTACAGGTTGGCTCCTCGTCTTGCCACCTCTGCAGGTTGTCACCTCATCAGCGCACCTCCTTTAGTCACCTCTGCAGGTCGGCTCCTAGGATTGCCACCTTTGCAGGTCATCACCTCGTTGGCGCGCCTCCTCAAGTCACCTCTGTAGGTCGTCACCTCGTCAGCGTGCCTCCTCCTGTCACCTCTGTAGGTTGTCACCTCATCGGCGTGCCTCCTTCGGTCACCTCTGCAGGTCAACTCCTCGGCTCACCACCTCTGTAGGTCATCACCTCATCGGCACGCCTCCTCAAGTCACCTCTGCAAGTCGGCTCCTCGTCTTGCCACCTCTATAGGTCATCACCTCGTCGGTGCGCCTCCTCTAGTCACCTCTGCATATTGGGTCCTCGGCTCACCATCTCTGCAGGTCGTCACCTCGTTGGCGCGCCTCCTCAAGTCACCTTTGCAGGTCGGCTCCTCATCTTGCCACCTCTGCAGGTCATCACCTCGTTTGCACGCCTCCTCTAGTTACCTCTACAAATCGGCTCCTTGTCTCGGTCACCTCTTCAGGGCACCTCAGCTCGCCCACCTCAGGCCGCTACCTCAACTCGTCACCTCAACCCGCCTCCTCGGCGACATCCTTGCACGATTGTTTGGCCTTGCACATTGTCCGTTAGTCTTTCCCAAGTGAAACTAATGGGGGTAGCCCATGCCGAATGATTTTTTTAGTGCCCATTTAAAGCCCACGCTGTACATAAGGGTGACTCATACCAAGGGCCACACTGCACATAGGGGTAGTTCAAGCCAAGGGTGTTACGCTGCACACAGGGGCAACTCATACCAATAATACTAATCATCAATCTAAAGGCTATATACTACATGGTCGTTCTTCCCTGGTGAAAGGGTACTCCAATGTGTCACTAAAAACATACGATAACTCAACACAGGGAAATTCGGAACCACATGGAAAGGCCTACATGAAGTGGTCGAGGCTTACTGCAAGGGGGCAAATAAACTTTGCACCAACGGTCCATGAAAGGTACCTATTCCAACCCCTTGGAACATCATGAACTTGAGAAAGTATTATTCATAAACCGGACGACGTTTATGAATAATGTCTTAAACTGTTTTGATTTAATTTCATTCCTTTAACATGCATATTATTGCTCTAATTGTCGAATGGATGCTTGCAAATATTTGTCTCTATATTCTACTGTTTATGGGGGCTAGAATGCTATACTAGGTCTTATCGTTCTGACGTACGGCATCGGGATAGGTCCAACACCAACTACCACCTTCTCGTACTGACGGTCATAGACGGACCAAATCAGACTAGGCCTACCTACGTATACACAACAGGTCAAGAGGAGCACCAGCTACTCCCTCCCCAATATACGTGGTATGATATAGACCGTACTTTCTCCAAGGGTGATGCCTCTTAGCTGGTCCAAGTCGGAGGAAGGGGGGTATCCCATAGGGTGACGCTGCACAGTCGATTCAAGCCAGGGGCACATCCCAAAATCCCATAGGGTGACACCGCCAGTTGGCTCAAGCTAGGGATAGACCGTACTTCCTCCAAGGGTGACGTTGCTCAGCCGGTTCAAGTCGGAGGAAGGGGGGATATCCCATAGGGTGACGCCACTCAGCCGGTTCAAGCCAGGGTACATCCCAAAATACCATAAGGTGATGCCGAGAGTCAGCTCAAGCTAGGGATAGATCGTACTTCCTCCAAGGGTGACACCACTCAGCCAGTTCAAGCTAGATGAAGGGAGATATCCCATAGGGTGACGTCGCACAACCGGTTCAAGCTAGGGGTACATCCCAAAATCCCATAGGATGACGCCACCAGTCAGCTAAAGCCAGGGACACAAACCGACCCCATAAGGTGACACCACACAGCTGGTTCAAGCCAGGGTGTAGACTGAGTCTCACAGGGTGATGACACACGACAGGTTAAAACCAGGGACACTGATTGAATACCCTAGGGCAACGCCATCCAAATGGTTCAAGCCAATGAGAATATAACGAGTCCTAAAAGGATGACGCCGCACAGCCAGTTCAAGCCAAGGATAACTCAAGGCTCTTCTCCTAGGGCGGTGCCATTCGGACAGTTCAAGCTGGAGAAAGCAAAATTGTCTCTAAGGGCCACGCTGTATAGACGGTTCAAGCCAATGAGATTCAAAATGGCCCCCATAGGGCCATGTTGTCACACCCCAAGGCGGCTGTCCCCGAGACATAGCAATAATAAAGTATTAGCTATCAAGTACAAGAGATCAATAATGACTCAATAAATAACACACAAGCTGGCAAAGCAATGATAACTGATAACTCAACTGAAAAGCGGAAGCATAAAAATATCAATAAGTCTATAAACCAAAAATATCATTACAGACTCGAATACACAATCAATGTCCTGGCAAGCAATGATAACTGATAACTCAACTAAAAAACGAAAGCACAAAAATATCAATAAGTCTGTAAACCAAAAATATCATTACAGACTCGAATACACAATTAATGTCCTGTGAGAGCCAAGTCTAGTCAAATAAAATACAACGTGTGCCACATGCACGATTTACAATACATAAAGTGACTCTAGGACTGCTAATAGCCTCGCACTAGCCACCCGCCGGACATAACGTTCCACGCACATTGGACCACGTCACAAGAAAGCTCCAGCTCCATGCCCAACACTGCCCTTGAAAAGAAACAGTATGTGAGGGGCGAGCCACACGCTCAGTGAATGGTACAATCCATGCAACACAACTCATATTAACCTGTAAAATCATTAAAGTCCATAAGATGGGAGTAACTTCACAAATTGGTGGGTCATAGCGACGCCGACCCACCACACCCTCACCCTCACCCTTTAGAGGTGACATAGGACTTATGGGAGAGATTAGACTGCTCTACACCCTTGGTCCCCGGGTAGCCTCTACCTGGTATACTCCCACGATCAGTACGTCCCTGAACACGTCATTAGTACCTACGGATGGGAGCCCTCTGCTAGGACAGCTTTTCCAATGCCAAGTAGTTCCTACACCGATCCAACAAAGGGGAGAACGATTCCACGCTCGCGATATTATTCGTTAGCCCTCTCCCGGGTAGCCTCTACCTGGTATACTCCCATGATCAGTACATCTTGCCGCATGCATCGATAGTACCTATAGGTGGGGGCCCTCTATCAGGACAGCTACAACCGGGGCCGCTTCAACACAGACGATATTGGGAGGAAATACTCCATGTTTGCAAAGCAAACCCAATGAAAAAGTCAACTACTCTCGATAATCACATACCGATGATATCGAATACTCTTGAACTCCCACACAAATGCGTCGCTCAGATGTGAGGAGTTACCTCTGCTCTCGCGCAGAAATAGGCCAGAGGCATATAACCTAACAGGCGGTTCATACACATGCCTAGCATGGGTAGGCCTAACTTAATGCCAAAGCTACTGGTTTAACAAAACCGATACAACAAATGAATTCTCCTGAATTCCATTCAAGTGCATCACACGGATGCAGGGGCGATTACATCGCTCGCGCACTAACTAATGAGGTACATCCCGACAGCGGGTCGTACCCACGCCTATTTCAGATAGGCCTAATTAGTTTTAACATGTGCATATATATAACAGGAGAATCATATCATAGCTATGTGCATGAACTATATGCACGATCATCTAATAATTGACTATAAGGGTAACCCCTAACATGGATTTACATCATAAACAACAAATCATACAACATGCATACAAGGTATGGCCCACTTAAACATGCATACAAGGCCATTAATCATATAAGCACACAAGGCATAACTTAAGCATGCGTTGGATATCACCAACTTAAAAGGGAAGGGTCAAGCGTGATCTCACGCACTAACAGGTGCATGCCAATATTCCAAACGAACCTGAGTCGAGTAGAAAATCGCATCTACTTACTCAGTTCGTGCAGAGGGAGAGGGCGAGAGAGAGCTCATCATCTCTTGAAGTTGGTCATAGCTTTTCCCCATTAGCATGGGCGCAACAACTACACCACGCCCTTGAGTCTTATCGCAAGGGAATATTAGGCATGTGCTCGTTATTAACCCAGACTTAATCATGCTGGATATTCCAATTAATATGGTAGTATTACTCATAGGGACTACCTAAGGCATGCTTATTCTATACATTCATGAAAACCCACATCACACATTTATATGACACATAGGCAAGTATATGGTAGAAAAGGGGGTTTTACGCAATATACGAGCTATACAAGCCTAGCATGCAAATATCTAACATATTTAGGGTGCAAAGAAGCCCCATGGATGCGCGATGCACGACTACGTGCATCGAGCGCATCCCGAAGGGTTGGATCAAACCACTCACCGATACCCGAATCGTCGCGCATCCCATCCGACGAGATCTGCAAGGCAAGGGTATCCAATTTGGTGAGTAAAATCACATTTAAAACACTTAGAATTTACTAGAAATACCAAAGACTTAGACATGCACGCATACGGGCTCGCACGCATGCGAGCACGCACGCACGCACGCATGCCCGAGTGCCCCAACACTCACCCAAGCCCCTGGGCTGGCCCTGCACGCGTACCCACGCACGCACGCGCCACCAAGCCCGCTGGCGCCCTGCTGCGCGCCCGCCTGCGCCCCTCTACGTGCGCGCGTGCGCCTAGCCACCATTTAACCCCTCCCCCACACTCCTCACTCACCCTAAACAAAGTACCTAGCATGCATGACTTCCCTTACAACCCCTAACACATGAAAAACCAAAGAAAAGAAGAGGGAGAGCTCACCATGGGAGGGGGAATGAAAGGGGGAGATTCGGGGGCCCTCGATGCACCTGCGACCACCTCAACCACCACTACCACCACCTCCACAGCCTCTCCTCAGCCTTCTTTGGCTGAAAACAAGGGGGGGGGAGACATGAGAGGGAGCTTGAGAGAGGAGAAACCACAACAACAACACATACACAAAACACACCTTCTCTTCCTCCTTCACCTTCACCTTCTTTTGCTTCTTCCTCCTCCTTCTCCACACACAAAGAGGGGAAAAAGAGACCAAGAGAGGGAGAGAAAGAGTGATCCACGAAATGGGAGAGAGGGGGAGAGAGAGAGAGGGCAAAAATGTCATTTTCATGCCCAAATAGTGTCTAGGGGTGACCATAAGGGGGTGGTGAGGTTAGGGTTAGGCTCACCCTCACTCAACCACTCATTTTTGCTTTATTGGGAAGCGTGCGGAGAAGCATCACACACTCGAAAATATCTCACCCACTAAAACCCAGTAACGACCAAACCCGGATGCGATTCGAAACTACATATTTTCTAAAGCGTTACTGGAATTCGATGAAATTTTTATAGGTAGTACAAAACAGTACCAGGACCCATAATATGCAGTTAGATTTTCAATCAGAGTACTCCAACTCTCGCAGGTGGCTAAAAGCTAAAATTTTAGCGACTCCGATCGAAAAAAAATAAGGCTCCGAATGACACAGGCATAACATACGTCGCACAGCCGGTTCAAGCTAGGGGTACATCCCAAAATCCCATAAGATGACGCCACCAGTCAGCTAAAGCCAAGGACACCGACCGACCCCATAAGGTGACACCACACAGCTGGTTCAAGCCAGGGTGTAGACCGAGTCTCACAGGGTGATGCCGCACGACAGGTTGAAACCAGGGACACTGATTGAACACCCTAGGGCAACGCCATCCAAATGGTTCAAGCCAATGAGAATATAAACGAGTCCTCAAAGGATGACGCCGCACAGCCAGTTAAAGCCAGGGATAACTCAAGGCTCTTCTCCTAGGGCGGTGCCGTTCGGACAGTTCAAGCTGGAGAAAGCAAAATTGTCTCTAAGGGCCACGCTGTATAGACGGTTCAAGCCAATGAGATTCAAAACGGCCCCCATAGGACCATGCCGTCTTCACGGTTCAAACCAGGGGCAACATGTTATCCGGTGGGTGACGCCATTTGGGGGTTAAAGCCAAAAGGATAACATATCACTCAGGGATACGCGGCTCACTGGTGACCCGTATTCCTCAAACTTACCCCATAGGGTGATGCCGCACGAGCGGTTCAAGGTAGGAGTGGTTCAAAAATGCTCTACTGAGAATACAATGGCGGATCGGACATGCACCTACTACCTCCCTTCTCCGTGCGCTTGGCCGTACGTAGGTCAAACTGGACCCGGTCTTGCTGCATGTGCATAACAGGCCACGCTGAGTACCAGGTACTCCCTCACCTCCAGTACACGTGATCGAATTCATACCACTAATCCCCCACAGGGTGGCGCCGTCTTGACGGTTCAAGCTCGAGGGCAACACATTATCCGATGGGTGATGCTATTTAATGGTTAAAGCCAAAATGACAACGTACCATCCAGGGATATGCCGCTCGTAACTGACCCATATCCAAACAATGAAAAACAGGGCCATGTTGCACAAATGGCTCAAGCCTTTGCTCTAATGGCCCACGATTGGTCGCGATTAGGCCTTCTTGGGTGGACGTGCAACGACAGGTTCAAACAGACAACCACTGCCTCCACTACCTTGTATGCCCAACCAAACCAGACCGGGTCTTGCTGCGCGCGCGCAATGGACCGAGCCGAGTACTAACTACTCCCTTGCCTCTAGTACTCGTGGTCGGATACAGACCACACTTCCTCCAAAGGTGACGCCATTCAGATGGTTCAAACCAGAGGAAGTGAACTAACCTCGTAGGGCGATGCCGCACAAGCGGTTCAAGCTAGGGGTGGCTCAACATCCATATCTAAGGGTGACGTCGTGCACACGGTTCAAGCCAACGAGACACAGCCCAAACCCCATATGACCTCACCGTCTTGACAATCCAAGTCAGACCCCCCCAAAGCGACGCTGTCTCAACAATTCAAGCCTGGGGGCAACACTTTATCTAGTGGGTGACGCCATAAAATTGTTAAAGCCAAAAGGATGATGCACCATCTAAGGATATGCTGCTCGCAATCGACCCATATCCCCACGATTAGCAAGGCCACGTCTCACGAACGACTCAAGCTTGCCGTGAAACAGACCTCTACAGGTTAATGCCATCCTGATGGCTAAAACCTACGTCCAAACAAGACTGAAGTGTCGTCTCATCACGACTGACGAACGCCAAGCTCTTCGGAACCCTACGAGCCGCCGCAATTTAACTCGGCAGTGTATGAGGATCCACGAGCATTCGTCACGACAGGACCTGCACCGACTAACACGTGTCACCTCGGGTATGTTTTTCCCACCTGATAGGAGGATCTTTGATTCCAATTGGATGAAAAAGGGGGCCTATAGGGGACAAAATCCATTAACTATACTCCACGTATCGACGGCCCAGGACCCGATTAGCAAGGGCCCACGACCCGAATAGCTCACCGAACGTGGATCTGGCCCGTCGAACCCTCCATATCCGATGACCAAATCATCAATGCAGAGATCACAGAATGTCATACAAATCTCATATTATATGTTGGATTTGGAACTATTATTGACTTAATTTCCAAAGCTCAACAATATATATATTTAATTATGGACCATCAATTGTTGATTTTTCAAATCTCAGCAATGTATATTTTTAGATTTTGAGCTATCAATAATTGATTTCTAAGTCCCAACAATATATGTTAAATTTGAAAACATTATTAATTGATTCCATAAAATCCCAAACAAAATATGTATATTTAATTAGAGATAATCAATGGCTAATTATGCAAATCCCTAAATATACATAGATTTGATCACCTAAATCAAGGATCTCCACCCATTCGACAGATGGGAGGAGAATCCACCATTGATTATGGGGCATCCACAAAAGTACTACAAATAGAGAACCAATTCTCCCTATTTAGGTATGTGAGAAATATTTTTCCACGAGATCCCTTGTACAATATCGGCTAATTTGAGCGTCGGGGGGTCTTTTGCAGGTCACCCTCAACCCTGTTTTGATGACGCTCGAAGAAGAGGATCGCCGGCAACAAAGCGGTACCCATCAGAGGAAGCAGAGCAAACAGATTGTGCGACCCAAACCCGATTCGTCATTTTTTTTCCCTCCAAGTATACTCCTTTTTTAATATTATATAATCAGATCAAGAAAAATGTTAAGGAATTCAATACGTTTGCTATACTTACTTTTTTAGACAATACATACCTCAACAAAAATGAAAAATGTATCAGGACTGTAGGAGAGATTGTGGTCCCAATAGCAAAAGTGATTACAGGAATGATTGTCTCTTACTTTTTTTTATACAAATTGAAACTCTTTTTTTTTGTATCTCCTGTAATAAGATGTAGAAGGGTTAAGGGTGCTGATACATCCAATTATTCTTGTGGTCTTAACATAGTGTGTTATGTGTGAGAATATATATAATTCAAAATGTGTTGAGATTATAACAATAAAAGTTGTTATGTTGCAATGAATAAAAAGCAATGGTTAGCTAATAAGAGCAATTAGTACTGAGGTCTTGGATCTAATTTGACTTACTAAAACTGCAAATCGAGTTGGTTCGAGTCAATCCTTGTCCAGGATCCAACCAGCTCCAATTTAAGTTTTTATATTATTCAAATATATATTTTTAAAGATACATGTTGAGTATTAAGTATTAAAAGATCTCTCTCATATTAAAAGATAAGTATTGAGTATTAAAATGTACATTTTGAGTATTGAGAGTATCGACAGTTCCATTGTCTCATAAACTGCCTCACAAATAACTCATTAGCATCGACAGTTAAGAGTATCAAGAGATTTGACATTTTTGACGTAGTACAAAAAAATCCCTCTCGTTGACACTTGTAGTATTGATACTAGCAGTTTTTTTATGGGAACACATGCAGTGGCAATTTATGGAAATAATTGACTAGTCAAGTATACTTATCATCAGACATTTAGAACCACACATTATGGTATCATATTCGGTAACACATTCACAAAATCTCATTCAACCAATACATTTAATCAATATTTTCTTTCAAAATCAATACATTCAAACAACCAAGAGGAGGCCGGGCTGCAAAAGACACTGGACAGCGAGGAAGATCGGGCGATGTGTGAGATCAGACGACGAAGGACACTTGATGGCAAGAGAGACTGAGATAGATAGACGAGGGTTTCACCGGTGATAATTGTCAAAGGTTGTGCAAAGAAAATCATTCAAGGGTTTAAATATGTGGACCGTCTAAATTAGATACCCATTACATGGGGGTATGCATATAAATTTGAGGGGTGCAAATAGAAGCACTTTTAACTTCCTTTGGATAGAAAAAAATCATTTTCTATTTGGTTGTGTTTACGAGTACCGAGTGGTAAAAGGTGTAACGTGCAGAATTTAGTCATTGTTATTGGGAAATATAATAATAATTTGTTTGTTATTTGATTAATTATGAATAAATTACGAATAAAAAGTGAATAAGAATTAATAAAAAGTATAAAAAAATGATTTGATATGTGAGCCTCCTGATTTATAAGAGATGATCATAACTGATTTGACATGTGAACCATTTATACTAGTAAAATAGATTGAGTGAAATAATACAATTCTAGAAGGGGCCTAGAATATTAATATTAGTTCATTCTCACTTATTTTGGCATGGTTATACCCTCTATTCCTTAAAAACAAATAGCATTTTAGTCTTATTCTCTCCTATTTTTTTCTTTTCTTTTCCTGTTCTTCCATTCAAAAGGGGGGCGGCTATGTGTATGTGCAAAATGGTTGAGAGGGGTGCGAATAGAGGAATTTTTTAATGAGGTATATACATTTTCAAATAATGTATATGTTTCACTGGATTTCTAACGAGATATATAGGACTGTATTTTATATTATAAAAAAACTGAGTAGCACATTGCCCAAATAAAAAGAAAAATAATACGTACAACCCATTTTCTAGCCCCAATTCCAGTTCACACATGTTTTAATTTTTTTAAAATCATATACTTAAAAAAAATTTAAATATATATACTCTAATGAATTGCATGAATGCATTTATAGAAAATGCAATTTTTTTTTTAAAGCATATATTTCGTTTGTGAGACTGGAATAGGGACTGTGTGTAACCGTATTAAAAAAATTGTGCTTTTATACTCTATATTTTTTTACAGTTTAAAATACAATTTTATATATTTTATTTATTTTTCTTACACTTACTAATATATTTATTCAACTCCAGATGAAGTGATATACACATTTTATCTTAGTCTCATGTTTTTTAAAGGACAAAAAAGGGGGCGTCTAGCCCCCACCATATTTTTGACTGATCCCACATCCTAACTAAACCCACTACCATAATTTATAAAGTTTCATAATCCCACACCCCTATAGATATACCACCACTTTTAATTCTTAATCTCACTACCCATTCTTCTCTCCTTACTCTCTTCTCCCCTCCCTGTTTTTGACATCAACATCAAGAGGTCCTCGGTCTCCGACAAGAGCTTCCACGTCCGCTCTTAAAGCCAGCAATCACTCGCCGCGGACCCCCAATCGCGGCGGCCTGGTCGATCCTCTCCCCGATCAGGAGCCGACTCGCGAACCGGATCCACAACTCCAGGATCTGGTGCCTTCGATATCGAACAGCGCGTGCAGATCCGACGGCCTGCACACGCGGTCGTACTCCAGGTTCGGCTTCCTACTCACATCATCATCGTCATCGTCTCCTCCACATGTTTGCTAATCTCTCTCTTCTTCTTCTTCTTCTTCTCCTACTAAACAACAAAGATGTTGAATCTGCTCAGAACATCCCCTCACGAGTCCCGAAACCATTTAGAGTTCTCTCTCCGCGACTCCTTCGATCGTCTGCGCAGTCAGTTGCGCCCCCCTTTCCCCACATCAGTCCCCTCCCAATCGGAGTACTCCGACCTCAATCGGGCGATCGTCTTCGGCGTTTTGGCCGAACCCGACCACCTCGCGAAGACCCACCTCACTCACTTGCACTCCATCGTCACCGACGGGTACGAATCGTTCGTGGATTTGCTCGTGAGGATCACTTGTGATTCGTATTTCAAGCTCCTCGATCCCGCTAGGGTTCGGCTGTTATGGGTCTCTTCGAACATGGTTGATGTCTCTGCCGTGGGCGTCGAAAATCTTTTGTTTGCGCTTTTGAGGTGTGTTGTCGGCGGGGATTTCGGAAGGGACAATCTTTGGTTGGCTTTTGAGCTCGTGAGGCTGTTTACGGCCAAGTGGGAGTGGCTTTTGGAAGAAAGGTTTGTGCTATCATGTGCTCTTTATACTTATCTGCGTTTATTGGCCGATCATTATAGGCTGGCTGATCCAATGCTTGATGAGTTGAAAAGATTGGAGGTTGGGTTTTGCGTTCGTGTTTTGCGACATTGCTTTGACTCGTGTTTACGGATTGGGAGGGACTTGATTCGTCTCTTGCAAGATTTAGTTTTCATACCCGAGTTCGGAGCTATATGGAAGGACTTGTTGGCAAACCCTTCTGTTTTTGGGGTTCCCGAGTTTTCGGATATTTCTCAGTTGTACAAGATGAGGACGTCAAGCAGGTATTTCTTGCTCAGGTTGACACCTGAGATGGAAACCCAGTTGAGGTTTTTGCTCACACAAGTGAGGTGGGGATGTCAGAAGCGGTACCAGATATGGTTTGCAAAGAAATTCTTGAATTCACCTGAGAAGGAGACACTTGTATGTGATTTTGTTCGGTTCATCTGTTGTGCGCACCACCCTTCCAATGAGATTATCCAGTCTGATGTGATCTCAAGATGGGCTGTTGTTGGTTGGCTTCTTAAGTGTTGTCGTAGTAATTACGTTGAGGCCAATGTGAAGCTTGGTCTGTTTTATGATTGGTTGTTCTTCGATGAGAGGTTCGACAATATAATGAATATTGAGCCTGCTATTCTTTTGATGGTTCACTCGGTGCCCAAGTATGTAGACATGACTCACATGCTCTTGGAGTTCTTGTTTTTATTGGCGGATAATTATGATGTTGCTCGGAAGGATATTATTGTTCGTGGTATTTCAACATCTTTTGCTGTTCTTGTAAAGAAAGGAGTGATTCATTCTTTGAAGGTTTTGACGTCTTGTGATATAATTTCTGCTGTAGTCAGAGAGAGGTTAGCCACCTTCTCACAAAGTTCACATTTGAAAATCGTTCGAGAACCGTTAGCTTCCTTGAACAATTTTATTGTACCCTTGAATTTGACTGCCCCATCATCATAAAGCATGTGCAAACAGCAGTTGCTTAAACTGTGATATCTCGCACATGAATATTACAGCAAGTGATAATTGATTCAGTTCTAGGAAAGAAAGAAATTTAAACTCATTGTTTACTAGTCATATTGATGGGTATATATCATTTATGAGTACTAGAGAAGATTCCCCCACAGTGGATTCAAATTTAGTCACGGAATTGATACAAGGTGCTTTCACTGCTTATAAAGACTTTGATAAGTTGTCTAACTTGAAGTTGTCGACATCACAGGATAAGTGTGAGCCTGTGAGGGTGTGACACGGATACAGGGTTCCTTAGGTGAAGCTGATGGAGAAGCAAATAACGTTCAAACCATGTCACTTTTATCTGATTTGTCCTCTTGTTGAATATTGGAAGATCAAAAATGTTATTTTACAACGTCTTTTGCCATCTTTCTGCCATTTCCACTGGAAGGGAGGATTTCATTCATCTATTAGTAAAGAATTTGGATCAAGCAGATGTGGTTTCCACTCAATTTGATGTCAATTTGAAGAGATTTTCCATATTTTGAAAGGATACTGAAGTCATATGCCAATTAATGAGAGATTCCTTCAAGTGGGACTATGTTGAAAATCAGAGTTTCTGGGGTTTATTGACATCGGAGGTGGCAGTCACTGATATACAAGTGGATAGAATAGTTTTAGGTCTATCCCCATTTCTTGTAGACCCAAGTATGCAACCTGTAGCACTTGGAGGCCTTTTCACACACCACATATTGTTATCCTACAAAAGAGCTCATTGATGTGATAATTTCAATGCCTAAGAACTTTGTGGACTTTTCTGCCGCAGTTTTAGCCAATTGGGTGACTTCCAAGGGAACACCATTCTTCAATATCTTCAATGAATGGCTAAAAAACATGATTGCCATTCAGATTCTCTTCAATGCTTGCCAGTTAGAACAAACATTCCCACTCTTGAACTGTAGCTTCATTTTCTCAATAAACAAAATTTGAGAATTACTGATAACTCAAAATATGTGCCTACTAGTATTCAAGAAGTGAAGGCAAGATTGGTGGGATGGCAGAGGAAACCGGTTATGTGAATCCCTTTCATCTATGGTATGTAAATTGCACCTCGTCTACTACTTGTTTATAAGTAATCTAGTATTGCTTATCAAATGACTTATTTGGATGTCAATGAATTTTTTTTTTAATGTCTGCAAGTATTCAGTAACATCATTTCCAAACAAAACAGACACACAATTCATTACAGAAGCTTATATTTTAATCACCAATCCATTATAGAAGCTTGTATTTCCAAAATATCATCCGGATTTATATTTATTTTTCTTTCTGCATTGTTATCTGCTTCTTTTGGCATAGTTGTCTGCAACCATCTCTAATTGCTTACCTTGAGTTGATATTAATAAGAATTCTAAGATATCATCCGGATTTATATTTATTTTCCTTTCTGCATAGTTATCTGCTTTATATTTATTTTTCTTTCGGCATAGTTTTCTGCAACCATCTCTAATTGCTTACCTTGAGTTGATATTAATTAGAATTCTAAGGTGACCATATCATATAGAAAGCAGAAAAACAATGGTTCTCCTATATATTGTCGGATTCTCATTAGGAGTAGACAAGTTTTCAATAATATCATTTTCCAAAAATCTTTTCCCAAAAGTTTAGGTAATTTATTGTTCGAGCTAGAAGTTTATGGATCACATTCCACTACTAAAATCACATCTAAGCACGAACAAGGAGACCAATGCCAAAAATTTAGACTTTCCAATTTCCATAGTTGGAACACTTTGTGAACATAAACCTAGGCTCACTTAAATTTTGCAGAACAAAATTAATGGTGTAATTTTAAGTTGCATTATCAAAAGCCTCTCTCTGTTTTTTTTCCCTTTAATGTCGAGACTTCTATAGGTGTACCATCAAAAAAATTCCTCAAACAATGCAAGACTTCTGATGATGTAACTTGAAGTCAGGCAGCCTAATAGAGAGTGATGCTAAAGGAGCATGGTATGAAAGAACTTCATGAGGTGCTATGTTGAAATCTGGGGCGTCCCCTCCTAATGAGGTGCTTTGTTATCTTTTTTGCCTTTAGTTCTAAAGCCTTATAGGGATGAAACCCATTAGTTGGGATTTCCCTCTTAGCAGAAAAGCAGATTGACCTGAAATCATAACTTTTTGTACAATGCACATTGTAAATCACTTGAATTTTGATTCATAATAAACTTTTCTATTTACACACACAAAAAAAAACTTGAAGTCAGGCCATCATTTTCAAATTAAAAGAATGGATTAGGGTCATGATGTTGCATGTGACTCTGGATCAAATCTATCATTAGAAGATGCGGAAGAACGAAGCTTTGACCAAGGTTGAGGGTCAATTCTGCTATAAATTGTTGGGGAAGTTCAAAAGTGATAATTAAAGTTTTCTTATTGTTATAAAAATTGCTCAATTTTAACTGCCCAAACATTTAAACCATACAATGTTTCCTTGAGTTACCATGCAATGTTGAATTTGACTTTCAAAAGGTCCATTTGATATGTGCATTTTATTTTATTTGTTCACATACTTGGATTCTGTTGCACATTTGACGTTCTCTTTTCCGTGTATATTTATCTAGGCCCTGAAAATTGCAGATGAAATCTCAGATTAGCCTCCTCTTAAGGTGTTATTATGAGCTAATTACTGTCATACATGCTTCATAACAAACTGAGAACCATTCTAAGTATGAATCAACGTATACATGAAACATGAAAACAAGTCATAATGTAGATTGATAACACTCATGAAACATGAAAACAAGTCATAATGTAGATTGATAACACTCTTTCATGATAGTGGTAGGTGTTCCTAAAAGATCGTTTAGAAGCTGTTGATTTCGCGCATTATTGGTCCTAAAATAATGGAAGATTTGGGAGGGATTCTTCTACCTAAAGTTTTGCAGGATCTGCAGATTTTTATTCTTCTGTCACTTGGATTACAAGCAACACTATAATTGAGGAGATGACATCGCCTATTTTGAGGGAAGGCCAAAATGACAAGGATCAACTCATGGGTGGAAATCAGGAGTGAGGTAAAAAAATTTATGCTGGTGCTCCTTATGGAACTATTAGTTTTGGTAATAGAGAAGGTGCTTTTGATGCATGAAAATAAATATGTATCTTATAACAGAACTCTCAATTAAAGGGTTATTCATATGTAACCAGCCATGTAAACACAAAATATCCCAAATTAGAATTAGTGTATCCCCCAATATTGTGTGTGATATTGCTTATATAACCTTTCCACACAATTCTATCATTTATTTGGATTGGAACAATTTTTTTGTCGTAGGGAAAACTTCGCAATTAATGGCATGCATCCAGAGTGGTGAATGGGCCATAATTTGATAAAAAAAAATGCTACAATAACTAATGTTAGAAGATAAACCTATGACATTCCATCTTCACCTTTTTGTAGTCATCTAACTTGCATGAAAGTTTTTTTGAGCGCAAGGTAGACCGTATATTAGATATTGAAGCATACAATACATGGTCCGAATTTGAAAGGGACGAAAGAAGACATAAAACATAAAGAAAAGTCAATGACGTGTTTTTGTACATTATGCACTTTGTCCGATATTTTTCCACAATCCAGGAGTGAAAAATATTTTTTCTCCCATGTTGCACCTATCTTCTCTTTCTCTCTGTCCCCCCTCTCGTCATCATCCCCCCTCCCTTATCTCATCCATTGGCAAATAAAAAATATAAAACACCAAAATTGTCCTTCGTTGCCTAATACAAATGAATAATGCTCAAGCAAACATATATTTGTGATTCACTTGCACCTACTCTCAAACTAATGGATCCTGAGTTGGCTTTTCAAGTATCCAAGGAATGTCTTCAACCCTTTTACTTTTTCTAAGTCACATGCATCATGCATGAAAAGGGCTAATATTCTGATTAGTTGTATCGATCTTCATTTGCATGTCTTGTAAACCTCTCATCTTCTGATTATTGATGTTTCGAACAAGATGTGCAAAAAATTGTGATTTTCTCTATTGTAATGCAGATTTTGTGGAAGTTGTACTCATTTGGTATAGATCACTTTTTCTTAAAAAGTATTTCATGTGTCCTTAGGTTTGGATTACAATTGGATATCTTTACTTAGTTGTTTATGTGGTGAGATGTGAAAGTCAAAATTGATATGAATATCTCTTGATTTTCTTGTGCGTAAAACACTTAGTCAACATGTGTCCATTCCTTTCAAAATAGTGAGTCATGTGGGAATTTATATTAGGGAAGTTGAAATTTTGGTTAGAATTGTTCTTAGTGATAAATTTAAGTTTGGTTTAAATAGGCTTTTTGGAATTGGTTGGAATAGTTTTTTTGGCCTTTTGTTTCAGAGGCTGTTCCATTGCAGTATTTGCTATAGCCTCACTCACTTTTATCTCGTGCTGGTTTACCAATCTAAAGCATATGATTAATACTCAATTCGATCTTTTCATTAATATTTAGATCAGTCGATTCTCATCTACTTTCTTGTGACATTGACTAAATTCATGTTTCAGGAATTTCACTTTCTTCAATAGTTATTTTTATTCTTTAAAATATTAATCAGATCATTAAAATCAAGAATCTCCTGTTACAGAAGATTTTTGTTCTCATAAAAAAAATTTATTTTTTATTTCTCCTCATTGACTCTTCTTATATATGACTTTTATAAGTAATCAGAAGGCCGTCATCATTCTCACTATTGGGCTCAGAAAATGTGGAAAAGTAATATAACCTTAATTTGGATTGCTTTTTTGCACATGAGGAATTAAATTTGAATCTGATACAGGCTTTGGAAACTACTTGAAATCATTCCACGCATGCTATGAGACCTAAAGGGGCTAAATAGGCCTTCTAAAAATTTGTTTCAATTTTTGAACAGATTATGCATTATTTAGTTGTTTGAAATGTGCAAAATTATGAATGTTTGACTTTTCAATCTTAGGACGCACCCTTATCAATTTTGGGATATGCAAAAAATTAAATTATTGGAAATACATAATTTTTATGTGAAAAATCCCTCAAAGAAAACTGCAAGAACTTGTCTAAACTCTTGAGCAACCATTCAATAAAGAAGTGGGAACAAACTGACAAACGCAAGATCTACGTATTGTCATACTTGTATCTACAAGCCTCACTATGTTGCTTCACTTGTCTTCCATATGTTTCATTGTATACTTGAATTCCTTGGCACTATCATTTTCCAGTATAAGTGCTTTTCAAGTCCGGCAAAGATCTCATCCAAATCACTTGTCACTAAGTACTCTCAGTGGGCGGTGGGGCTTATGCAGAATCAATTAGTTTTCAGGGTTGCTTCATTATATGTGGAGAACATATGAGAGGGCATGGTGCGGTTTATCAAAGATTGGGGTGTTTTTGTGTGGGTGCAAGCAGGGTGATATTTGAGGGGGAAGATTGTAATTGAGGATTTGAGTTGTATGGGGTTCTTTTTGAGCAGAGATCCTAGTAGATACCTCTTTTATGGGTTTATGCCTTTGTTTTTGCTTTCCTTTGTAATTGGCTTTCATTTCTTTTTAATAAAATGGGGTAGGATGCCTACCATGTTCAAACACTTCAAAATATATCTAATTGGAAAATTAATTTTTCAATAGAATAATTCCTTATATAGATCTAATAGTTTGAAGAAGTGATAAAGATTACTAAGGTTTTTCAAATTCACAAAGTTCAAAATTTCTTTAAAGTTCTCTAAGATGCCTATAGCAATCTTGAAAAAAATGTGCCCCAAAGACTCTTGTTTTGAAGGTTTTAGATAAGATTTTTTTTATAAAAAACAATTTCATTTAAACTTATTGTGAAGCCATTCAAACGAGTACTTGAAACGTCACTAGTAATTCCGTAGTTTTTAAGTCTTAGGGCCATTTGAATGCCATATTCTCTCATTTGAAATGATAGAACAAGTTTTGGGCGCTTTAAAGCCATTTGAAATGTCAGAACAATTTTTTTGGCTAATGAATATTCTGCTCGATGGGAATTGATTCCATTCGAATGCTCAGAGACAGAACGCTGGAGCAAAATCTTTCTAAGGTCAAACCTAGTTTGATGTCGAAAATCCTTTTAAATATGATTATAAATGATATCATATTGGCTACTACCTAAGAGAAAAATTATGTATTTTAATTCATTATTCATTCATGAGAGATGGTGTGATCCAGAAAGTCCTTGATGTGGATGAACAAACTTATCACTTGCAAGTGATTTACATTTTCGCCAATGGAATTAGCAACACCAAATACATCTGGACTAACATATATGTGTCGATTGACAAAGTGTCAACATCCAACTATAGGGTGTCAAAATTTGACAGAAGAAAGCATGGCAAATATAAAAAAAACTTGAAGAATAATCACAAAATTATAATTTGGTTAGCCAAATATATAAAATAACATACAACTAACTAAAAAATCGTGTTATGCTGTGAAATATGATTAGTGCTTAAAATTTGGTCAAATATTTGTAGCAAACACGGACAAATTGCAGTGCCTACAGATATTCCCCAGATGACAGGTTACAAGCGAAGTGTCCAAAGTTTTTTTTATGTAAAATTTTGAATATTTGAAGTGTCCAAACAACACTTGTTTTTGTTCTTCTATCATATGGATGTTATTGTTTAATCATGCACCATTTTCTGTCTACTTTTTCCTTATATGTTTTTGGGTGTTTTTTTTCCAGAGAAAAAACATTTTATTGTGTTTTGGATTCTAATTTATATGGTTAGTCTCCATGTTCTAATAGCATCTTATTTCTTTTTATCTAGAAGTTCACATAATGGAGAATCTAAAAAGGCTGGATAATCAGCCTTTGCATGAGTTTTTTTATATTTATGGCATGGATGTTATTGCAAGCTTGGAGCATTGGAAATGAAAAAAGTCTATCAGTTCCAAAAGACAGATGCCTTGGTATTTCTAGATCCTGCCAATATTGTTGACCTGGTATGTGTCTTAAGTGGTTAAGCTCCTATGCAGTTGCTTCTTACAAGAACTGCAACAGTATTTACAATTTAAGATTTCCAAGGATTTTGCATCTTTGTTTTATCAGAGAATCTAAAAGATTTTTTGTTGATGTGAAAGGGAGGTTCTTGAATTTTTTAATTTTTTTTCATAACAGTAAATGTGAGATGGGTTGAAGATGGTACTCGATTAGCTGGATGGGGATGATATAACAATGTGTTATAAATAGTTATAATACATGTATGTTGCATCAATCTTGATATGTCTCTTGTAAACCCCTCTTCATTGAAATAGTGATGCTTGGAACATGATGTCCATAAATTGCTGGAAACTAGCATTTCTATTGTTTTGTATTCTTCATAAAGCTATAGTTATTTGGTTGTGTTCAAGCTAGTGTGACGTGGTGCAGGACAACTTTGTGCTTCCAAATTAATTAAATTCTGCAAGGATTTATAAATGATTAGTCACTATTATATTTAAGATCTATCTGCACTTTTTAGTATTTCCTTTTCTTTCAACCACTCATCACATTGTTTAAGTTTAACAAGGGTTTCAAGTACATTTCTAGTTTATTTTCTAAATATTGCAAAGTATCATTTTTTGTCACATTCATATCTACAGTAGCAAAAAAAAAAAAGAAGAGAAGAAAGCAGGCACGTATGTCATTGATAGAGGGTAGAGACATTTTTTTGTGTATGAAAGCACTGAACACAAGATCTACCACGAACAAAAAATGAACACAATAATAATGATTTAAAAGTATCTTGGCTGTGTATGTTACTATGTTATAGGGATTGATGGAGTTTATATGAGGACATTTGTTTGGTTTCTATGTTGAATGATGATGAATTTAGAGAACAATATTACAATGATATGCTCTTTCTTTTCTTAGAATATTTTTCACACATTTTATTGTTTTTCCAGCTGGGTGATGTGCTTAATCTGTGTAGTGAACATGAACGAGCATTTCTACAAGATTTCCCAGTCTTGCGATGAATGGATGGGAGACATTTGCCTGATATATAGTAATTCTGGATTATCTTTCTTCCCCCCCCCCCCCCCCCCCCCTCAAAATTGTGTCTTTAGTGGAGATTTGTGATTTAATAGCAGAGAAAGAAGCAATCAAATTAGCTCTGCTATATTAAATGTGTTTTGGTCGGTATTTGCAGAGTTGGAGGCTGGACAACATGTACTAGAACTGTGGTGCGCTTCCTTGCTCTTCACTTTGCATTCTACACAATATTTTCTTGTTTTGTAATTCTAAAGTCTAAACCAAGTGCATATGCTTTTTATATTTGGATTATATCTGAAAGTCCACATCCTATTTGATCAAGTAATATAAGAATGCTTATTTGAATTTTATATAAACACTAAAGGAAAAGAAAAATAGAACAAGACTTTTCAGCCATAGTTGTATCGATGCTATTTTATTCCTTCGTTTCAGCAAAGTAATTATGTTTTCATATTATTTATAGATTGTAGGAGATGTGATGAATGACACTCTTTTGTAGGTGGATATGCTTGTTGAAAGATCAAGGCAGTTTTTCTGGTGATTTTATTTTCAAGGTGCGGCATAATGGAAATCCATCCCGTGATCTTCAAGCCAGCCACTTTGTCAACCAAATCTGGGGAGTATGCTTTCTTCTAAAAATTAAATGCTTCATGTGGTGGTTAAGTGTGTTAACCCAAGACAAGGTCCATATTTCAATCTGCATGAAATGGGTGGACGGAAACGCCAAAGATAGTGTCTGTGCTCTTTGTGGAGCGAATAAGGAAAACTAAGAGCACATCTTCTTTCAATAGCTCTTGGCTACCTCGAAGACCTGTGGAGATGGTTCTGAAAAAGAAGTTAAAAAGGAGATCGAAGCAATGTTGCGATGTTCCAAGGGCTTGTCCGCCGTGTGGTGTGTTGGGGGATATGATTTTGCTTGAAATGAATGCATCATGAAAAGTAAACATTGCCATTATGACAAACCTTAGCTCATAGTGAGTGCTTTTAGGGGAAGACTCACCTTCAAGAATTATGGTTGTAATTGAAAAGAACGGGGTTCAAGTGTATTTCGTGGGCTGTTGTTGGCTTTAAGGGATACTTTTCTCTTAATGAATTGTTCCAAATTTCATTCAAATATAAAATGTAGTTGGGATTACAAGTGAAAATTTGTTTATGGATCCAGAAAGTAAATGCATGCATGTCTGATTAGTGGTACCTTTATTAAGAGCAATAGATTTCTGAAACAATTGTTCATGCTCCCTGAAAATATTGTCTATTAGACGCTGGATATGTAAATGCCACTTAGAAATTCATTGTTGCTTCTTGTTTTAAAGCATCATTCCAATGGGCCGGGCTGGGCTTACCTCGGGATGGAGGTGATCGGGCCTGAGTTCCACTGGGGCACAAAAAATTTGGAAAATGTTAGGGCGGAAAAACAAATCGCACATTTTTTTCATTTTCTTTTAAAAATCACTTATCGCAATGTATGCACTTTTTGTAAAAAAATGAATGATATCATTTATAGAAAATGTAAAAAATATTTAAAATAGTATATATCTTGTTACAATGAATTAGAAGGGATTATTAAGATATATAGGACTACATTTAGAATTATAAAAATAATTGAGTGCAACAGCACTAAAAAAGAATGGAAAATGATACACTCATTTATATTCACCAACCAAAACTCAGATCTCACATGTTTTAAATTTTTTAAAAATAGTAAACATCATCTAATGAGGTATATGATTCAATAAAAAGTGCATATCGTTCCATTTCGAGTTGAATGAACCTATTTTTAGTAAGTGTAAGAAAACATTTAGTGAGGTATATGCTTATCTGAATTTGCATAGGATTGAGTTTTTGACTGAGAACAAAACTGAGTGTAGCTTCAAAGCTTGGGCCTCTCCTGGATTTGAAGGACTTTGGGCCTGGGCCGGGTTGGACTTTTGGCCGGTTTAATACTATAATTTGTATCACATCTTGCTTTCTTTTTTTTGGGAGAATTAGTTTAAGGTATAATAATTATATGATTTTTTTAAAAGAAGCATATTCTCTTCACACCAAAAAAAAATAAAGGGCGTTTATACACTTAGTCATTTTTATAGTCCTAAATGGAGTTACACATTCCTCGTTAGCTATTTAATGAAGTATATATACATTGTCTACTGTCAAGAGCCTCAATGCCCTTGCATCAAAACGTTTAAAAAGGAATGGTGACAGTGGCTCATGGTGGACCCTTATCAAATAAAAAACACATCACAATATGATGGAACACGTTGTCACATGCTTGGACTACATCACTAACTTCTTCAACTAAACTCAAGGACGAGTTTTTCTCAAGGAAGATCTGATGCAACCCGATCATGAACTATTCGATTAATGTTGAGCACCACATGGACAACTATGGATGATTTGCAGTTTTATTTTTAGGTTTATGAATAATTAGGATTAATTATTATTTATGATATCATTAGGACATAAATTTCTGTATTTAGTTATGAATTTGTTAGGATTTCTTCTATGTTATTAGGATTTTAGATGTTTTGAGAGATTTGAAGAGATCACAGTTTGTTGGGATTCTCTCATCTATAAATAAACTTTGTAATAAAAATAATAATTCAGATAATGATATATTGAGTTTATTTTCCTATTGTCTTTGTTATCTTTGGTGGAACAACAGATTCATTGAAGTCTATCGTTATGGTATTTCTTGCGATGAGTCAACAATTTCAATGAAGTCCATCGTTCTGGCATTCTTTGCGAAAAATCAATAGATTCGTTGGAGCTTACATATTTCACATCCCTTTGTGCATGAAGGTTGATCAGATCCGTGGAAGAACATACCATACGCTACATCAAATAACGATGGTAAAATCAAAATGACCAATAAATGAAAAACCTGTTTGACTACTTCTAATCCAATGTATACACACTATAAGGCTAGTTTTCGAAGAAATCTCTCATGAAACATTTACATAGAGAACATGTATAACATTTCTCATTCTCCATGAAATCAATATATATCTACATGTATAGTATTTGTTGCAGCAAATCAAATTATTGGAATAGTCAAATAAAAGACAAAGAATACTTAAAGTTTGCAAATAGCATACATACAATACTTAAAGTTTGGCAGTAGTTCCAGGGCCGACTTAATATATTATGAGGCATAAGGCTATAATTTTAAATACAATTTTTATATATTTAATCATTAATTATTAAATATTTATTTTAATTTTTAAATTATGAATTTTTTACTTAAAAATAATTCTTTTAGCTTGGGATGCAAAATTATAGTTTCTATATTCAGGTTGTTATTTGATTCAAATAAACGAAAGCCTTATTCCTTGTTATTATCCACACCACAAAATCTTTTTTTCATCGAGGTTTTTTTTATATAAAATAGAACACAATATATGAATTAACAACATTTGTATTCAACTCCAAACATTAAGCAGAGCTAAGTAATGTGTTTGTTTCCCATAATAAAGGATAAAACAAATAATATATAAAATATGACATCTGATGAAAGAATAACATATATGATATTCACATACAATATTGAGAGCAACATGTGTGACACCTTGTTATGCAAGGTAATACAGTCATACCGAGTTTTTCATAGGAGATGCTAACAACTAAGTTTGATTTGTTCTTCAAATAACGATAAAATATCACAATCAAGCCATAATATAATCAGATTTTTTTAGCCAAGCAAGAAGTTGCTCTATTAAAGAGACATACAAACAATATACACAGAAAATGGGGATGAGACGAATAAAGTGTGATATATTAATTTGATAAAGATTATGTGTAATAAAATCATATTCAAAGAAATGACAACAGTTCACGGTAAAGTAATATTGACGCATTTATTATATACCTTAACTAAAGTATTCGACCCCTTTATATATAAATTGAAGAGTAAAAAAATATGAAGCTGAAGAAAGGAAGACAAAAGAGAAATTATCTTAACCCTGCAAAGAGAAATGAGAAAATGTCAAAGCAGAAACCACAAACCACCGGATATGCCTCATAAATTGTTTAACATGTGAAATGTTGAGCTTATTTGCACATTCATTATCGTCTATTGAAATATATGATTCTTCTTTCAACTTTGACAAAAAAAAGTTGATCTTCATTTGTTTGTACAAAGTATTGCATGACATCTATACATGCATTTTCATACTCAAAATGCAATATCTATACTCCTTCAAAATGTTTAACTGAACGTTTCTATTCTTTTTTTTAAAAAAAAATTAGTTAATTCATTGAATCAAAATTTCATATTTACATTGTTATGCCAAACATAGGTTGTAACGTCTCTGTATTTTTAGCCTTATATATTTATTTTAAATATATAATGAAAATTTTAATTGAAATTTAATTATTTCATTTTTTTTATTTGGCGGTAGGCCCAAATGGGTCCAATTTAATTTATAATTATAAAAATTATAAATTGATGTTGAAATATTTATTTTATATTTTTCTGGAGATTTTTATAGTCTCAAGATATTTTGGTTGAAATTTAGTGAGATTCGGAGTTCAGGAAATTAGGTTTTTAGGATTTTGTGTTAAGTTATTGAGCCTAGGGATCTGGTTGCGAATCCAGAAAACCTTTTTATAGCCTTCAGGGACTTGTCTGTAAATCATACAGGGATCTTGTTGTAAGTCGGATAAGGACCTCGTTGTAAACCTGGAATACTTGAGGGGTCGTTTTGTAATTTGGTAAAAACCTATATAACATGTTTTGGGTTAGGGTTTGCATCAGAATTCTCATGAGGCATGAAGGGTGGTGATGACCTAACTCTACCCGTCGAGCACCACAAGGTGATAAATCTTTCTCTATTGATTTTTATTGTTTAGTGTTTCAATTTATTTTTGGTTAGGAGATGATTGTGTCAATCGATTATTTGGGGAAGAAGGTTGATGGATTAGGGTTAGGGTTTGATTGATTTTAAATAGATGATGTTTTTATTAGATTTCAATGGATCTCGAAGGATTTCTTAAAATCAAACTAGATTTATTGGTTTTGGGATTTAAGGGTTATTTTCGGGTTGATTGTATACCTGATCATTAAATCATGTTTTTGACTATGATAGAGTCGTTTCTGGGAAAATTGTATTTCACAAACAGAAATAGGTTTCGAAAAGATCTTTCCGAAGAATCTTGAATCGTCTGATTTAGAGTACGGTTAGAAAGTTATGATTTTTCAAAGATTTCTGTGCAGTTTCTTAGAATTCAAATATTTAACTTCATGACCAAGTTTGATGAATTTTAGAGATTAAAGGGATCCCAAATGGATGTTTAATGAGTATAATTTAATTTGTGGGTTTTGATGATTTTATTGATCTTGTGACTCAAATTGGATCTTAAATCGATAATTTGGTTTAGTGGGATCAATGAATATTAATTGGATATTATTGTTATTTGGATGTAAATTGATTGGATTGAGTTATTTGGATCATTGGAGTTGTAGTGGATTATTTGTCTAAATATTTTATTCGAGGATTGATCGATTATGTGAGCCTTATGAAATAAATGGATATTGATTATCGGATCATTGTGAGATATGAACACTTTAATATTTATTTGGAGTTGGGATTTTTGTTAGGCCTTTAAGGTGAGTTGCGGATTTGTAGGTCTATTTGGTACGGGCTCTTGGGATTATTGGGCCGAGTGTTGTTGTAAGTTGTTTGTCAGTTGTTTGTCATGATTGAATGATTTTCTTATTTATTGATTGCATAATTGTTATGCTAGGTTATCCACGTGCGAGTGTGTAGTGTTCATGCACGTGCATCGGTTTGTATTGCGTGGACTGGAGGTGAGTGGATGTCTCTATATTATTTGAAAAGCATCATGTTATTTTATGATTATGAAATCTATCTTGTATGAACCATATGAGCATGTTATCATCATATAGGTTGATATTTTGGATATATTGTATGCATTGGAAATTATGAGATTTATGAAAATTGTCGCATGCTGTATACTTGAAAGAAGTAGTTTTGATTGTGCATGCATCAAATCGTCTAGGTGGCTCAGTCTAGGTGGCTGCGGTCTAAATTTGACCCAAGTCTAGGTGGCTATGTCTACGTGGCCCGATTTCCAAAGTGAAATCTCTGCGGCTAGGTGTCGTGGAAAGCGGGCATGCGTGTCTGTTGCATTCATACACATCATGTAGTTTGAAATCATGAGAAGATTTTTATGACATCACATTTTTTTCGAAAGAGAAATGTTATTATATCCTTGAATGTTTTAAAGGGCTTCTTTATTATAAGCTTTGCTTTATATTACAACAATTGTTCCATATACACTTTTAAACTGATTATTTTGAAGTATAATATATTATTGGGACACTTGTGTCCATTCACTGAGCATGTGGTAGCTCATCCCTCTCTCTTCCCAACCTTTCAGATTAGCTGTTGGTGGCTGTCGATCTCGTTAAGGCGTTGGAGTTGAAGCTCGTATTTTATTTCCAAAGCACTAGACTTGTGTAAAAGGTGTTGGTCATTTCTTTGGCATGTAGAGGACCCATATGTATGATGGCGTGGATATTAAATTCAGTTGTTCCCGATGTATATTGAATTTGTGTTGGATTTTGGCCTTGACAATATATGTATAATTATGGTGATGTATTCTTATGTTCTCTTGATGAAAAAAAAAATATATATATATAGAACTCTGAGATTCGAGGAATTTAGTTAACGCAACCGGATTTCACGCTTCAAAACGGGGCCGTGGATCCGGGGGCGTTACATAGGTATCATCGCAATCGATTAATGATCACAACATTTCTGCCATACAAGAGTAAACTTGGTTTCTGACTTGGTAGTGTAAGCATTAAACTATTTCATGATGTCTTAGATCTTAAACTTTCATGATCTTCACAATCATAAATTATATAAGAACATACATGGCTCCATTGATGATGCCTCTTGATTCTTGAGTCTTCAATTATGGAATATGGTTTCTCTCTCCTGACTTTAGCACCTTTTATACATGCTCCTTAATTAATTCACAATTAATGGGATATGTGCTCTATTTATAAGGTGGAGAGAGGACCCAATCCAATCCCCGAAATAAGTTATAATCCCCATCAAGAAGTTTGTTAGGATATAGAATTATCTCTTCTTTGACCAAATTTAGATGAGGATATTCATAAGTGGTAAACCCAATATTTGGAATTCAAAATATTACACATGGGATCTCTTTATGTGGGCCACTTTAAGTTATACTTTAACATTCTCTCACTTGACCCACATGAAATATATTTTCAAAATCGAGTAATCATTTAAGTTAAAAAACAAAAATTTTATTTTGAAAATGACTCTCGTGGGTTTATCAAAAGAAAACAATTGTTATGGCTAGCCGTTTGAAAACATACAATCCCCATCATCCTTAATTGGTCACCATCATAATGTGATAATTAAACAGTCTATCAATGTGAGTCATGGCGGTCGTGTGTTAATTAATACGACACATTCCCTTTCATGTACTACAACACTAATAACCCGTCTAACATGACTCATAAATGAGGAATATGGACTAATATCTTTCAGTCCATCGGGTCCCATAATGTCTTGTCAAGACTGTTCCTATTATTCATCCAATCACATAATGTGTACGCCATAATGGAAAATAGAAACATCAGAAACATACTATAATGAGATCTCTAAATGTTGATAGAACAAACAATCATGAGATCCATATAAACATAAAAGATACACTTTATGGGTTGTGCATAAGACCCTTGATTAATGGATCAATAATTATGAGCTTTAAGAGATTTTCTATCGACACTCATTGTTTATAAATTTCATTCTTTATAAACAAGTATTTTAGCTCCATAAGCTTGGCGTCATTATAATACTTGTCATTCTTGAAAAAAAATAAGAAGACAGTTGCAGTATAAATTCTCAACGATTTGATTTTAGAGTCGACAACTCCAAATCTTGAGATAAAATTTTGCAACCATAAACTATTAATTGTGGCCTCAAAGCATGCCACGAACCTTAACAATAAACAAAGAAATTACATATAACTTTGTATTTTTCATAATAGTCCCTCATACTAGTAGAACATGTAGCCAAGATTTTATTTCTACTATCGGAACAACCATTAAATCTGAATCAGAATAACCAATCACTTTCAGGTATCTCCTAGATGTGAGCATATATTAGACTTCTTAAGGCCAAAGTATAATGAATTCCTTCCATTGCTTATATTCCAATTCATAATATGAATATCGCCAGATGAACATTTCTTTATATTGAATCGCTGCTTGCAAGTAATATATCATCACTATACAGATAAAATATAAATTTGCTCCCATTGTTCTTTAGATATAAAAATCAACTAACGATATTTTCCCTAAAAATGAATGATGTTATGATATCGTTGAACTTTAGATATCATTATTGGGATACTTACATAAGTCTGTATAATGATTTCTTAAGCTTGCAATTCATGTGTTTTTTATTCTTTAATGAAAAACCTTCAGGTTGCTCCATGTTTACATCTTCATCCAAATTCCCATTTAGAAAAATTGTTTTTCACGTCCATTTAGTGTAACTCCGAAACATAATGTGTAACCAATATCATAATGATCCTAAGTAAGTCTTTCTTGGATACATATGAGAAAGCCTCCATGTAATCATTGCCTTCTTTCTGATGAAACATTTGACCACAAGTGTAGCTTTCTTTATATCATTCGATATTGCATACATTAGGCAATTCAATGAGATCTCACACTTCATTTTGGTCTACTGGTTTCATCACTTCATTCATGGCAGTAATCCATTTAGTAGAATCAAAACATTCTATGGTATGTGAAAAATGAAACTGCATCATTTCTTTTCTCTGTCACATTCAGAATCCTATAGATAAACCACATAATCATTAGAAAAAGCATATCTCTTTTTTTATTATTATTCAATCTTCTTAATGCTACTTCTTGTGGTTTCTCTACATTCGATTTATTGATGACAACTTCATTATGGAGTGCATGTTTATTCAATTGTTGTTTAACGTTATTGAACTAATCAACAACCATGAGAACAACAACTTCTTTAAAGGTTATGATTAAAAGACATTTAACATAACCTCTTTAATAACCATATTTCATTGTTCAACACTCCTACTAGTCTCACCATTCTCAAGGAATCTAGCAGTGCTGGTTTCAATAATTTTTGTACTATAGTCAGGATAGTAAAACCTATACCCTTTTAACTTCTCTAGGTAACTAATAAAGTAACCACTAATCATTCTAAAGTCCAATTTGTTTTCATGTGGAAGGGCTTTCATCCACAACATTATCGGTAAACTGGAATTACTCAACATACTTCTAACCATAATTATATCATTTTTCTAAGAATTTAAAAAATATAATGAGAATAAAATACTTTTTTCCACTAAAACACAAAATGAAGATTGGTCCATAAATATCTATATGGATAATCTCAAGAAGCTCTATACTTATTGTGGCATCATTCTTGATGCATTTGGCTTGTTTTCCTTTAATACGATTCACATATACACCTAGATCAGAAAAGTCTAGAGTTGAGAGCATCCCATATCTCATTAATCTTTCTAATATGTCTGAAAAAATGTTCGAAACATTTATGCCACAAGTCAAAGGAATTTTCATTCATTTACCCATATTGAGTTCCAACATAAGGATGCATGATTAAAAGGGTTTCAGCAAACACATTATCACGATTAATCTTGCATAAGTCATCAAACAAAATACCAGAACCAATAAGAGATGTATTCTTAAACATAATGAAACATCTTTTGCCAAACTTAAACAAATAATCATCAATGTCAAGTATGGATAATAAAATATGGTTTCTGAAAACATTAGGAACATAAGTGTGATACAAATCTAGCTGAAAATCACAATCTAAGAAAAACACAACATTGAAAAAAATGAAGGAATCATAAATAAGCCAGTACCTCATGTTACTAAAAGTCATGTAGAAACTCTATGGCATGTATTTGAGGATCGTCAACCATGATTATAAAGAATGAATCGGAACCGGACTATTTAAGGGAAACAAATAACATGTAGCTTGAGCATGAGTTAGATGTCTATAAAATGAATGATCAAATAATTAAATTAGAAGTGTCCTGCAAAGAGTCATTAAATCGTTCTCATAACTTACTTTCATTAAAGGAGTGATGAGTGCTATTTTATTGTATAATTTTGTTCCATCTAGATGGTGAGAAGGATGGATCCAATTCCAGAAATAGAATAGAAAAAATGAAAGTAAATCATGAAACAGAATGAAAAAATAAAATAACTAGAAAGCCCTCAAATTAAAGGAGATGAAGGATCTCCATACAAAGGTTAATAAAATGAGTGCTGTTACACTCAGTTTAAAAGTCCGACCATATCCCAGACTCCACGTTAGACTGTCGACGTGGATTTCTTTTTAATGAACGTCAGCTTTCCAAAAAAACAGTCAAAAATTCCCCGCCAAAAGTTCCCGCCCATTTTTTTGGATCCATAACTCTGTCATCCCTCTTTTTTGAATCCATTAAAATCATTTCATTTACTGTTTCTTTCTCTCAAACTCTGCATCAACCACCACAGACCAGCAACAGCAACTCCATGAAAAGGCAGTAAATATTCCTCGTTTGCAGTTATTGGATGAAAAACAGATATACACATTGTTTGCAGAAGATTCCAACATTTATTCCTCTCTTTCGAATGTTTTATTGTCGTTCGTGACAGCCTTTTTTTCATAGAAGGTTGTCTCGTTGTAAAGTTTTAGAAGATGACAAATTCAAGTCTGTTCACCACTGCTTAATCACAGACAACCTACTTTTTCGCTTTCTTTTTTTTAATGCATATATACAGATGGTTATTACATGTATACCCACTTAAATATAGCATGTAAATGCAGTTGGTTGTACTGGACCAAATGGAGACGAATGAATTAGAACAAATTGGAGAGAGCGTTGATGTTGAACACCGAACTGAAGGAAACCGCGATGAAGAAGCTGAAGACATTACGAAGCAAATGAAGAATTGATGACTGGGATGGAGTTTAATAGTATTGAGGAAGAATTTTCTCAGTACAAGGCATTTGCTTTTCGCTGTGGTTTTGGTGTCATGAGGAGTGGAAGAAGATTCACTCTCGATGGTGACTTGAAGGTAGTTATTTTTGCATGTTCGAAGGAGGGAAAACTGAGAAAGAAGAAGGACGAAACTACCACAATCACGAGCGTCTCTCAAGCCCGCTATAAACCCACTTGCAAAACCAATTGCAAAGCTATGATGAAAAGCAGAATGTTCAGTGATGGAAAATGGGTATTGGATCTTCTTGTTCTTGAACACAATCATGAAGTGGACCCAAAACTCTCACGATTTCACATGTCATCGTGCACTGACCGCACACGCCATGAAACAATTGGCTATTAATGATGCTGCCGGACTTCCTCCGTGCAAGACATTCAACCCACTAGCATATGAAAGGGGAGGTTACGACAATCTTCCATACACTGAATAAGACTGTCGGAATTATCTTCAAAAAGTGAGACACCTGCAGCTCGGAGAGGGAGACACTGAAGCACTACTGCAGTATATCAGCAAGCAACGGGAGTTGAATGCCTGTTTCTTTCATAGGATCGATTTGGATGAAGAGGGTAAGCTGAAAATTGTATTTTGGGTAGATGCACGTTGTTGAGCCGCGTATCAATATTTCAGAGATGTTGTGTCATTTGACACAACATATCTAACTAACCGGTACGCAATGCCATTCGCACCCTTCGTAGGAGTGAACCATCATGGGCAGTCAATTTTGCTAGGTTGTGGATTGCTTGCTAATGAGACGATAGAAACCTATGTATGGTCATTCAAGTCTTGGTTAGCTTGTATGGTTAACCTTCCACCAGCCGCAATAATAACATACTAGTGTAAGTCTATTGGAGGTGCCATCAAAGAAGTGTTCCCCATGTCTAGGCATCGCCTTTGTCTCTGGCATATCCTGAAAAAAGTTCCAGAAAAGCTGTGTAAGGTGAAGTTATTTTAAATTTCTGTAACTGGCTAATTGTTTTAACCATGTATAGTATTTAATAAGTTTCTACTCGTACATGCACAATTTAATCAAGTATATACGCTATGGGTGTCACGCCCCACGGTGGCCGTCCTCGAGACGTGGCAATATATAAAGTATCAGCTATCAAGTACAAGAGGTCAACAACGACTCCAATAAATAACACACAAAGCTGACAAAACAATGATAACTAATAGTTCAACTAAAATGCGGAAGCATAAGAATATCAATAAGTCTGTAAACCAAAAACATTATTACAGACTCGAATACACAATCATTGTCCTGTGAGAGCCCAGTCTAATCCAAATAAAATACATCATGTGCAACACGCACGATTAACAAATACATGACTCTAGGACTGCTGACAACCTCTCACTCGCCAGCTGCAAGACAGAACGCTCCACGCACGCCACAGGGAAGCTCCACGCCCAACACTGCCCCTGAAAAAGAAGCAGTACGTGAGGGGTGAGCTACAAGCTCAGTGAGTGGTTGGAAACCAAACACTATTACAACAATTAAATACTAAGATAATTTCCTTTCAAGGAAAAACATGGGTAGAAATCTCAAGGATAACAAGGTCACGTGACGGCGCGACCGAACCTCGCCCTCGCCCTCACTCCCCGGAGGGAGGCTTTTGGGACACCCGGGAGGAATAACTGTTAACCATAACACTTGGTATTACTGGTTAACAAAATACAACGAGTCCATCCGCTACGAGGTAGAGATATACTTCGATACCTCAAGCTTTAGGAGCAGCATACCCAGAGTATACTCGATGGGTATAAGAGTCACGTGACAACGTGACTTCAACTCATCCTCACCCTCACCCCTAAGGGTGACACAGGACTGTTGGAAGAGAAAAATTTTCTCTACACCCTTCGTCATCCGGTAACCCTATCCCGAGTAGCCTCTACCTGGTATACTCCCATTATCAGTACATCTGTTGAACGCATCGGTAGTACCTACAGGTGTGAGCCCTTTATCAGGACAGCTTCAACGTCGGGCAGCTTCAATGCGGATCCGATGATGGGGAGAATGATTCCACGCTCGCAATATCATCCGGTAGCCCTCTCCCGCGTAGCCTCTACCTATCGGCCTTCCACGATCGGTACATCTGCCAGATGGGTACAATAGTACGCATCGGTAGCACTTACAAGTGGTGGCACTACACAGGACAGCTTCGACGCTAGGCAGCCTCGGTGCACGATGATATTGGGAGGAAGACTTCACGTTCGCAATGCGAACCCTATGGAAAATCAACTATCCTAGGTAATCCCATACCGATGCTATCGAAATACGCTTGAACTCCCATAGAGATGCGTCGCTCAGACGCAGGGAGTCACCTCTCCTCTCGCGCAGAGATAAGCCTTAAGGCATAACCCAACAGGCGGTTCATACACTCGCCTAACATGGGTAGGCCTAGCTTAATGCCATAACTACCGGCTTAACAGAATCGATATGATGCGCAACTATGTTTTTGAACAACTTTCCTCTATTCAACTTGGTCCAGTCTTCTTTTGTCATTTTTTCTGGTTTGCTTTTATCTCATTCAATTGGTTCAAACAAATCTTTACAGTAAAGGATGTCCTCCATCTTGGGCTTCCATATCAACTAATTGGAACTATTCAAATCAATCATCTTGCCAATGGAATTCTCCATAACTATCTCATACAAATAAATTCAACCTTTCTCTGATACCACTTGTTCGGATTTTTAACAATTTTATCTTTGCAAAATAAATAATAATAATCGTGGAATAATATAGATGAAGCCCGAATCAATCACCGACGCAAACAGAAGAATATAAAAGCATGCAAACCACAAAGAAACACTCAATTTAACGTGGTTCGATAAAAGCCTACGTCTACGGGGCACTCCGCCAACAATCCACTATATCAAATAATAATGATAATAATGTCCTTTCAAGTTTTTGCCCAAAACTTGAGGAATACAAGATGAAAGAGGGATACAGGGTTTACCTTAATGAAATCCTTAATAATCTTCCAAATAAAATGCAAAGCACAACCTCGATGTAGATCGAAATACGTAGAGTAATATCTGAAGAAGGAACACCTTTTCTTCTCTCTCTCTCTCTCTCCTCTCCTCTCTCTTCTCTCTCTCCTTACTGTTCCCGCACCAAACACCCGCCACATAACTCTTCTCTCATTGCCTTTGTTGTGTTTTGATGTGATGAAGAGGAAGCCCTAAAGGGCTCTTGTATAATCTCCACGAGAATATGATTCACGTGCATGCATCAATATGCATTGGTCCAATACATGGGTCCTCATGGGCTTACAAAGCCCTCAATTGGACTGCACCCTTTTAAGGCCCCCAAACCCAACACTTGCAATAAACACCGATGCCAATGCTGATGTAGACGCCGATGTAGAGGATGAGGAAGAGATGTAATGAAGAAGAAGATCTGTCACAAGGCTAGAGATCACCAGATCGACAAACTTTTGGTAGCTCTGTTTTGTTGTTTTTGTGAATGAATTTCTTCATCCATGTATGCTCGCTTATATATGTGTTGAGATACTTCAACAACCGCCTATTTATCTAGGTAATTGGTTAGAGAGAAAGAGTGAACACCGCGTGCATAACATTTTTATTGAAATGCTTGTGAAAGATTCAATCTCCTCTCTCTCTCCTCTCCTCTCTCTTCTCTCTCTCCTTACTGTTCCCGCACCAAACACCCGCCACATAACTCTTCTCTCATTGCCTTTGTTGTGTTTTGATGTGATGAAGAGGAAGCCCTAAAGGGCTCTTGTATAATCTCCACGAGAATATGATTCACGTGCATGCATCAATATGCATTGGTCCAATACATGGGTCCTCATGGGCTTACAAAGCCCTCAATTGGACTGCACCCTTTTAAGGCCCCCAAACCCAACACTTGCAATAAACACCGATGCCAATGCTGATGTAGACGCCGATGTAGAGGATGAGGAAGAGATGTAATGAAGAAGAAGATCTGTCACAAGGCTAGAGATCACCAGATCGACAAACTTTTGGTAGCTCTGTTTTGTTGTTTTTGTGAATGAATTTCTTCATCCATGTATGCTCGCTTATATATGTGTTGAGATACTTCAACAACCGCCTATTTATCTAGGTAATTGGTTAGAGAGAAAGAGTGAACACCGCGTGCATAACATTTTTATTGAAATGCTTGTGAAAGATTCAGTCTCCAACTTTTATGGGCATTTTGTTATCAACATCTTTCAATTGACCACAAAAGTTATGTAATATATGAGTTTTATATTCCTTCTATTTTAGGGATTCAACCTTCATTCATGTTGTTGTAAGTGAGGTTTATATACCCACTGTTTTGAGTATTTAACTACCATTTATATTGTTATATGGCTTACACAACTTTGCTGTGAATTTATCCCTTACAAATATCTCATATGATTTTTCTCGCTAATTGGGTATATAACACACACACATCTTTGAGCATCATTTCAATATGTTTTGAAAAATTGTTCAATACTTTTAGTCAATAGATTAACAATCATTTCAGATGTAGATATGTAACTAAGGGTTATTTCTCATCTTTCAACAAAATCTTATACTAGTTTAAATGCACGCGCTAATGCACATGTTAGTTACTAATAGCAAAATCAATAAGAATTTGACTTGTAGAAATATAATAATATTTCTACAAGATAACATAAAATTGAACTCTTCCTAACGAACAAGATAACATGCAACTTAGCAAGACAAAAATTCATTTTTATTGAAAGAATAAAAAAAAAAGTTAAATTTTGAGCTATGAAAGTTCACCTTAGAAGAAGACTCTGCATCACTACTACAGATGTAGGATACGGTTGCATAAGCATGGCACATGGATTGTATAGATTTTCTTTCAGTTTGCTGTCATGAAGAAAAAAATCATCAATTCTATCTATCTAAATTTGAAACATGAATTTCTTCTTTAAATTATAGAAGTTGCCATGAACCTTTAATGATTCAATAAAATGAAAGGCCTCTTCATCAAAGCAAGCAAGAGAATGGGCATAATGTCCTCTCGGCATTTCAATTACACGTTCACAAGCTTGTTGTTATATATGTGTCACTTTTTGGCATGTTGGTAACCATTGGAGCATTTTAGCAGTTTTTGAAATTTTTGCATTTTTCGATCGGAACCGCATAATTTTGGACTGTTAGCTATCGTCTTGAGCTAGAGGACTCCGATTGAAAATCTAACTGCATATTATGTGTCCTGGTGCCATTTTAAGCCACTCATGAAAATTTCATCGAATTCCGGCAACGTTTCCGAAATTTCGCAGTTCCGGGGCGTATCTGGGTTTTTAAGTCGCTTACTATATATATGTGTGATCTAATTTTGAGATGCACTATTCATCATCCCTACCAAATCATTTCCCTCTCGCCTCTCTCTCCTTTTTCTCCCTTTTGAAGCCCTTAGACCCCTCAAACCCAAAAACCTAAAGCACAAGAAGTGTCGGTGCCTTCAAATCCCATTTTCGGCGAGTCTAGCCTCCCCATCCTCCCCTCTTTCTCCTCTGTTTTGGGCCGTTTCGAAGGCCGAGAGAGATCCGGGCGTAGGAGGGCCTTTGAGAAAGGTTTCGGTGCGCGGAGAGCACCCGGTCACCTCTTCCTCCCCCTTGGTAAGCTTTCTTTCCCTCTTTTTCATGCTTAGATGCTTGATAGGAGGGGGTTTTTGTGTTTGGGAGGTGGTCGGCGGCTGTGGGAGGCCGTCGGAGGTGGTTGGGGGCGGTCGGAGGCCGTCGGAGGCCATTGGGTGGGTGGTGGAGGTGCTCGGGCGGTGGGGGTTCTGGTTCGGGCAGCAGGCAGCAGCGGCAGCAGCACAGGCAACGCGCAGGCTGGGCGCGCGCGGGCGTGCGCTCGGGGGGAGCTGGTGGCCAGCAGGGGCGCGTGTGCTGGGCGTGCTGTGCGCGGGTCTGGTGCGAGGAGCTGGTCGAGCAGCTGTGCGCGGGTCTGGTGCGAGGAGCTGGTCGAGCAGCTGTGCGCGGGTGTGCTGGGCGTGTGGGCGCGCGGGTGTGCTGGGTGTGCGGGCGCTGGGCATGCTGCGCGCGGGTGCACCCGGGAGGAGTTGTGCGAGCGGCTGGTGCAAGGGGCTGTGCGAGCGGATGGGGAGCGGCGAGGCAGGGATGATGCGCGCGGGGCACGGCGAGGTGGCGGAGGTGCGCGCGGGGTGTGCGCGGGGCGAGGCGCTGCGCGCGGGGCGTGCGGGGTGCTCGCGGGCCAGCGCGAGGCGTGCGGGGTGTGCGCGGGCGGCTGCGCTGGGGCGCAGGGGGCGCGCGGTGCACCCGGGAGGTTCGGCAGCGTGTCCAGGAGGCGGGCAGGGGCCCGGCGGTGCGCGGGGTGCGTGGGCTGAGGCGCGGCGGTGCACCCGGGTGGTCGGGTGGCCGTGCGGGTGGTTGCCGGAGTGCTCGGGCTAGCGTGCGTGCGGGTCGTATGCACGTTTGCCCGGGTGTTGGGTGTTTGTTGTGGGTTTTGTATATTTTAAGTCTTCTTGTTGTGTTTGTGGATTTATACTCACCAATCAATACCATGTCTTGCAGATCTCGACAGACGGCGCGACGACCCGACTTCCGGTGAGTGGGACAACCCAACCCAGTTTGGGAGGCGCTACATGCCTAGGAGCGTGTACCGTCCTCCCCTGGGGCACATAGTTAGTATTAACTGCTTTGTTATAATCCATGTAAGCATGATGTGTGTGTGTAGAATGCATGCCACCCTAGACTTGTATGTTAGGGACTTGCACCCTTAGGATTTGTGCATGAGCCGTGTATCATGTCACCCCGTTATCATGCTAGGAAAGCCCGACCTGTGCATGCGTCCTATTAGTTTGATTTATTTAATTAAATGCAAGCTTTAATATTGTTAGCATGCCTTGGGGAATATAAGGGGGCCTTGCGAGGTTAACATTGAGACCCGGGTTAGGGTACTCCGTGTTCCTCGTTTGGTTGTCGGATGTCCTACATCGGGACCTCAGGTTACCCTCCCAAGGTCTCTTTTCCCCATTTATGTCTTATTTATTTCCTCGCATCCTGGTTATGCGCGCTGGTGGAATTTTGAGGAATTCAAGGCATTAGGATTGTAGAGATGTGCTGTCAACGGATCCGAGTGGATCATATGCGATGGATAGGTTGTTCTGTTCCTTCCTTTGGATCCGTGTAGAGACTACCCCGGCGTTGGAAAGGTTGTCCCGTGCAGGGGCTTCCATCAGTAGGCGCCTCCTGATTTGGTAGAAGGACTACGCCGAACGTGGGAGTGGCCAAACGACCTACGGAGTGGGGAGAGACTATCGGTGGACCGAGAGTGACTAGCAGCCTAGTCAGTCCCAAGAGCCTAGGTCACCTGTTGGGAGGTGAGGGTGAGGGTATGGTGGGCCGGCGATGCGACGACCCACAGAATTGTGTATGGATGATTATCCGCCCATTAAGTCCCAACATCCTTGGTCACCTATTGAGGGTGAGGGTGAGGGTGAGGGTGAGGGTATGGCGGTTCGGCGATGTGACGAACCCCCGGATTTGTGTTGTTTATGCCGCTTTGGGGCTATTGACTTGATTTAAATGTGGTTAATATGAACTGTATGCATGGGTTGTGCTATTCACTGAGCGTGTGGCTCACCCCTCGCATCAAATCTTTTTCAGTGATCACTGATGAGGACTTGAAGGAGGAGCTTCCAGAGCGACTACACCAGTAGCGGAGTAGTGCCATGTCCCTCGAGTTTTGAGGCCATCAGCACCCTTCTCTTGTTGTATGTATATATCTCTGTGCTTGGGCACCTAGTTGGATGTTGTATGGATTGTATTTGTGTATATATGGACATGTTGGCTCTCACAGGACTTATGATTATGTATCGAGTCTGTAGTATGTTTTGATTACAGATTCAGTCTTTTAGCTTCCGCATTTGGTGTATATATTATGTCAGCCCTGCTTTATCTGTGTTGTCATTTTTAGCTGTTGTATGAGTATATTATTGAACCCCTGTTTACTGATATCATATATACACTTGTCGCGTCACGGGGACGGCCGCCCTGGGGTGTGACACTTGTTGCATTCTTGGGAAATGAACGTATTAGTATTTCATCTTATATCAAACACTGTGAAAAGAAAATCATTGGATGGTGACGCAATCACTCAAGAATCATCAGAAGTTCATATATGAATTAGAATATTAACTGTCAAAAGAGCAATCTATACAATGAAGACATCTGGTGAGAAGAATCTTTTAACTATATTAATATATACCAATAATATTATATATTTTGTGCTTTAACAAACTCTGATCTTGTGAGTTCAAAGGTGACCTTGTTCTCCAAGAAATGCATTAGAAGCATCAAATAAATACATGCAATCCATATGCCTGTTGTTGGATCCACCTTTCAAGTCAGAAAGTTTCAAGAAACCTGATTTTGATATAGGATCAGATATAGAAAATAGAATCTGTTTTTATACATCCACTTTATTGTAACCTTGACTTGAACTAATAATTAAGATTCAAATAAACTTGTAAAGTTCGTAACCAGATCATAGAAAAATGATAGAATAGTGCATCTTCTTAGTTTTAATCTCAAAACAAGAAACAACACTATCATACTTTTGCTTGTAGAAGCTCACCTTTCATACCTTCACGAATCCCAAGTTTTGCAAGTTCCTCTACATCACCACCAAAAGAACAAATATTAGTCCAGGAAAATGAAAAATGATGTTGCATGTTGCATAATGAATGTTGAGACATGCACTTTCAATTGTATAAGCTCCTCATGAATGTCTGGACCAAGTAATAATCTTCTTGTTTGTCCATATAAACAACATGAACAATATAAGCTATTTTGTGATGTAAATAAATGAGTAGAGAGCAGAAATTATAAGTTTCCTAAAGGATGCCTTATAAGTATAATTACATCTTGGAGTCATGACGCATCAATATAGCAAGTTTTCAACTGTCCAAGTTTAGGAAAATGAAACCACAAACAAAGCAGTTTATAGTAACATTAGTTTTAAGTCTCAATTACGCCCACGATCTCTTAATTGCAAGCACCCTTGTCAGCTACAAAGCTATGAGTCTGAACCCAATATTCATGTTTGCTAGAAGTAAAAATAGGATAAACAATGGCAGTAGCTAAATTCATCTATTTGCAAGGTAACGATTGAAGACTCTCCCTTGTTCTATAACAGGATATATCTAATCATTTATTATTTAAGCATCTGCAAACAAAAAGCAAAAAATTATAGCCATAATACCTGCATCAATTGAGGTCTCATTTGACCCTTCTGATCCTGTACAGCAGACTGATAAATTGATTAGTAAATAGATGTTAATTGATTGGGATCAACATTTCATTGTTGTCAGTGAAATAATGGTGGCTGCAAACTGCAAATAGAATTTGACCTCATGTATAGACCAAAAGAATATCTTTATTAGGTAATGTATTTTGTGATGCACATGATTGCATGTTCATTAAAAAAATTTAATGGTGCATCAAATATGTCACGCCCCAGGGCGGCCGTCCCCGGGTCGCGGCAAGTGTATATAAGATATCAGCAGTTTAAACAGGGAATCAAAAATCACTCTAACAACAACTAAAATGACAACAACACAGATCAAGCAAGGCTGACATAATATATACACAGATGCGGAAGCTAAAAGACTGAGTCTGTGATCCAAAACATACTACAGACTCGATACAAATCAAATGTCCTCTGAGAGCCAATATACACACATACATCCAAATATACACAACTGGGTGCCCAAGCACAGAAATATATACATACAATAAAAGGAAGGATGCTGATGGCCTCAACTCGCGGGACGTAGCGCTACTCCGCTACTGGTGCAGTCGCTCAGGGAGCTCCTCATTCAAATCCTCCTCAGTAATCACTGGAAAAACAATTATGCGAGGGGTGAGCCACAAGCTCAGTGAACAGCACAACCCATGCATCACAGCTATATATCAACCACAAATAATCAACATCACCGAACCACCACACCCTCACCCTCACCCCTCAATAGGTGACATAGGATATTGGGACTTATAATCATTCATACACATCCATACATATCCATACACCCTCACCCTCACTCCTCAATAGGTGACATAGGATATTGGGACTGACTAGGCTGTTAATCACCCTTGGTCCACCGATAGCCTCTCCTCCACACCGTAGCTTACCTGGTCTACTCCCACATTCAGCACAGTCCGAGTCCAAGATCAGGAGGTGCCTACTGATGGGAGCCCTCTGTCAGGATAGCCTGCTAGTGCCTGGTCTACTCCCACTTTCAGCACGGTCTGAGTCCAAGATCAGGAGGTGCCTACTGATGAGAGCCCTCTATCAGGATAGTTTGTCTATGCTGAGGAGTCCCTACACGGACCTAACGAAGGGGAGAGAAACAGCTTACCCACACGCATATGATCCACTCGGATCCGCTGACAACACACCTCTACAACTCTAGTGTCTTGAATTCATCAGAATTCCTCCAGGGCGCATAACCAAGATGCGGGGAACATGCATTAATATAGACGGGAAAAGAAACCTTGGGAGGGCAACAGGAGGTCCCGATATAGGACGTCCCGACAACCAAACAAGGAACACGGAGCACCCTAGCCCGGGTCTCAATGTTGACCTCGCAAGGCCCCTTAATATTCCCTAAGGCATGCAATAATATTACCAGTTGCATTTAGTTTAACAAATTAAATAAATGGGAGCATACAAAGGCCGAGGCTTTCCTAGCATGATAACAAAGGGGACAAGATGCATGGCTCTTACACAACCTAAGGGTGCAAGTCCCTAACATAATCAGTCTAGGGTAGCATGCATACTACATATCAATCATGCTGCATGGATTACATATTAAACAGGTTAATATTATTCTATGGTGCCCCAGGGGAGGACGATATATGCCCAAGTGCGTATAGCGCATCCCAACTGGGTTGGATTGTCCCACTCACCGGAAGTCGGGTCGTCGCGCGACCGTCGGTCGAGATCTGCAAGACAGAGTATCAACTGGTGAGTAAAAATCCACAAAAATACACAAAATACTCCAAAAGTACCCAACACTCGGGCAAACGTACATACGGCCCGTATGCATGCTAGCCCGAGCACCCCAACTCACTCCCGCACCCCCGGCAACCACCCGCACGGCCACCCGCCCCCGGATGCACCGCCGCGCCCTAGCCCGCCGAGCCCCTGCCCGCATGCCAGGACACGCCGCCGAGCTCCCCGGGTGCACTGCGCGCCCACTGCGCCCCAGCGCAGCAGCCCGCGCGCACACCGCATGCCTCGCGTCCAACGCTTCGACCCGCGCGCACCACCAGCCTCGCCCCCCGCGCACCCCGCGTGCATCACCCACTCGCACCATCCGCTTGACCAGCCCCGCACCGGTGCACCCACGCAAACTTCGCCCCAGCGCAGCGCCCCGCACGTGCACCTGCCCGCTCGCACCCACTGCTCACCTCACCTCGCGCACGCCTGTGCCTCTGCCCAGCGCCCCGCGCGCATGCTCCTGCACAGTGCTCAGCGCCCAGCACCCTCACCCACAACACCCAGCACCCCCAGCGCCACCCGAGCGCATGCCCGCGCGCACGTCCGCGCGCACACGCGCGCGCGCCCTGCCACTGCACGCCTGCGCGCTGCCTGCTGCGCCTGCCTGCTGCCATCCTGCCCGGGACAAACCACCACCCTGTCCGAGCACTTCTACCACCACCCACCGGCCACCAATGGCCTCCGACCGCCTCCCAACCACCACCAACAGTGTCACGCCCCAGGGCGGCCGTCCCCGGGACGCGGCAAGTGTATATATATAATATCAGAATCTACACAGGAGGTCAATAATATATCATACTCAAACAACTAGAATGACACACATGCAACAAAAGGGCTGACATGATATATACACCAAATGCGGAAGCAAAAGACTGAATCTGTAAATAAACATTCTACAGACTCGATACTCAATCATCTGTCCTGTGAGAGCCAATATACACAAATACAACTGAACATATACAAACACGTGCCAAGCACGGAAATCAAATACATACAGTCAAGAAGGGATGCTGATAACCTCTGGCACTCGCGGAACGTAGCGCTGCTCCGCTACTGAAGGAATCCCTCGGAAAGCTCCAACTGCTGCTCCGGCTCTAGCTCAGGCTCAGTGACCACTGGGGAAAAACATATGCGAGGGGTGAGCCACACGCTCAGTGAACAGCACAACCCATGCATCACAGACAATATTTACCACAATTCCATTATTTATCCAGCCTCTAAGACATAACAACATAATCCAGTAGTTCGTACCTCGCCGAACCACCACACCCTCACCCTCACCCATCAATGGGTGACATAGGCTATTGGAACTGATAATCATCCATTCACAAATCCAGTAGGTCGCTCATCGCCAACCCACTACACCTCACCCTCACCCTACCACGGGTGACATAGGATTTTGGGACTGACTAGGCTGTTGGTCACCCTTGGTCCACCGATAGTCTCTCCTCCACTCCGTAGGCCACTTGGTCTCCACCCACAACTTCAGCACAGTCCGTCACAAAAATCGGGAGGCGCCTACTGATGTGGGTCCTCCGAAGGATGGCCTTTCTAACACTGGGGCAGTCTATACCGGATCCAACGAAGAGAACAGAACAGCCTATCCATACGCATATGATCCACTCGGATCCGTCAACAACACATCTCTACAACTCAAATGCCATGAACTCTTCAGAGTTCCTCTAGGGCGCATAACCAAGATGCGGGGAACATGAACAATAAAAGCAAGGTTGTAATATTATTGGGGGAAAGAACTCGGGAGGGCGGCGTGAGTTCCCGATATAGGATACCCCGACAACCAAACAAGGAACACGAAGTACCCTAACCCGGGTCTCACCGCTGTCCTCGCAAGGCCCCTCCCCTATAATATTCACTAACATGCTAATAATCATACTAATCATACAACATTACATATAATATTACTGGGACTAGAAACCTTGGGAGGGCAGCATGAGGTCCCGATACAGGACATCCCAACAACCAAACAAGGAACACGGAGTACCCTAACACGGGTCTCAATGTTGACCTCGCAAGGCTCCTCCCTATAATATTATCTAAGGCATGCGAATTAACATACACTAGCATTTAATTTAATAAATAAACTAGTAGGACGCATGCATAGGCCGATGTTTCCTATCATGAAAACAGGGAGCATGGTGCATGGCTCATACACATATCCTAAGGGTGCAAGTCCCTAACATGCAAAGTCTAGGGTAGCATGCATTCTACATTTAAATCATGCAAGCATGGATTACATATTACTGCAGGTTAATATACATCCATGGTGCCCCAGGAGAGGTCGGTATACGCCCAAGTGCGTATAACGCCTCTCTACTGGGTTGGATTGTCCCACTCACAGATATTTGGGTCGTCGCGCGACCGTCCGTCTAGATCTGCAAGACAGACATTCAATAAGGTGAGAACAATACATAAATACTCTAAAATACCCAAACATACAAAACCCACAACTAAACACCTAACACTCGGGCAAACGTGCATACGACCTGCACGCACGCTAGCCCGAGCACCCCCGGCAACCACCCGCACGGCCGCCCGACCGCCCGGGTGCACCGCCGCGCCTCAGCCAAAGCACCCCGCGCACCGCCGGACCTCCCGGGTGCACCGCGCGCCCCCTGCGCCCCAGTGCAGCCGCCCTTGCACACCCCGCGCGCCTCGCGCTGGCCCGCGAGCACCCCGCACGCCCCGCGCGTAGCGCCTCGCCCCGCACGCACCCCGCGTGCACCACCTCGCTCCGCGCGCACCCCGCGCGCACCACCAGCCTCTACCCTCCTCACCGCGCGCACCCAGCGCCTCAACCCAGCGCCCCGCGCGCATACTCCACTGCGGTGCCCAGCGCCCCTGCGCCCAGCGCTCAGCACCCTTGCCCAGCACACCCGGTATCCGCGACCAGCTCCCAGCGCTCAGCGCCCATCACCCGGGACCCTCCCCCAGCGCCCACGCGCACGCACGCGCAACACGCGCCCAGCGCGCCTGGCAGCACGCGCCCAGCGCGCCTGCCAGCATGCCCACGCTGCTGCCCGCGTTGCCTGCCTGCACGCGTCGTCGAGTGGCCCGAGCACCGTTCGCCTGCACGCCCGACACTGCTCGCCTGATGCCCGAGCACCTCCTGCCCTGCTCGCCTGCGTGCCCAGCCTGCCAGCCCGACCTGCCCGCGCGCACAGCCTACAGCCTGCCTACCCGCATGCCTCCCCCTGCACCCCCCGAGCGCACGCCCACGCGCGTGCCCGCGCGCACGCGCTCGCGCGCCCGGCAAACTGGTGCGCCTGCTCCCAGCCTACCCGGCTAGCCCTACCCAGCCTGCCCAGCCCTGCTGGCCCCCAGCGCCACCCGAGCGCACGCTCGCCCGGCTCCTCGCGCACAGTTCGCCCAGCACCAGTCGCTCGACCAGCTCCCCAGCACCAGCCGCTCCACCAGCTCCTCCCGGGTGTACCCGCGCGCAGCACGCCCAGCACACCCGCGCGCCCAGCACCCGCACGCCCAGCACGACCAACACGCGCGCCCTGCGTGCCCGCGCGCACGCCCGCATGCACGCACGCGCGCGCCCAGCCTGCTGCGCTGCTGTGCTGCTGCCGGTGCCACCTGCTGCCCAAGACCACCCCCCACCCCTACCCGAGCACCTCTACCACCACCCACCGACCTCCGACCACCTCCACAGCCCTCCGACGGCCACCCACAGCCGCCGACCTCCACCCAACCCCAAAACCCACCTCCTAACATCCATCTAAACAAGAAAAGAGGGGAAATAGGGCTTACCAAGGGGAGGAAGGGAAGTCCGGACGCTCTCCGCGCGCCGAAACCTTTCCCTAAAGGCTTCCACCGCCCGGATCTACTCCCACCTCCGAAATGGGCCAAAACAGAGGAGAAGAGAGGGGGGACGGAGGGGCAAATCTCGCCGGAATCGGGATTTGAAACCACCGGGGTGTAGATCGGGACCCGATCTACACTTCCTAGGTTTTGGGTTTTTGGGTTTGAGGGGTCTAGGGGGCTCAAAAGTGAGAAAAGGAGAGAGGGGAGAGAGAGAAATCACTTGGTAGGGATGATGAATAGTGATTTCGAATTTTAGATCCCACCTTTATATAGTGAGCGACTTAAAAACCCAGATACGCCCCGAAACTGTGAAATTTCGGGAACGTTACCGGAATTCGATAAAATTTTCGTGAGAGGCCTAAAATGGCACCAGGACACCAAATATGCAGTTAGATTTCCAATCGGAGTCCTCTAACTCAGGACGATAGCTAACAGTCCAGAAATAAGCGGTTCCGATCGAAAACCGAAAAAAAAATGAAAAACTGCCAGAACGCTCCAACGGTTACCAGCAGGCTAAAAGTGACACAAATATAACAAACAGCCACCCACAGCCGCCGACCACCACCCAACCCCAAAACCACCCTCCTAACAAGCATCTAAGCCAAAAAAAGGAAGGAAAAAGAGCTTACCAAGGGAAGGAAGGAAGTTCGGTTGCTCTCCGCGCACCGAAACGCCTCTCCAAGGGTCTCCACCACCAAGACCTCTTCCCACCTCCGAAATGGCTCAGATCTGAGGAGAAGAGAGGGCAGGAGAAAGGGCAAGACACGCCGGAATTCGAATCCGAAGACACCGGGGTGTAGATCGGGACCGGATCTATCCTTTCTATGTTTTGGGTTTTAAGTTTTAAGCACTCTAAGGGGCTCAAAAGCTTGAAAAAAGAGAGAGGGGGAGAGAGAAAATGTGTTGTGTTGGAGAAGATAATGAATAGTGAAGAGCACTTTTTGCTACCCACTTAAATAGTCAAACCATTCTTAATTAGGGTTAAGCAAGCTTAATTACGGTTTAAGTGAGGATTAAAGGCTTTAAGTGGGATTTGACTTAGGTCAACCCAACCACACAAAAAACAAAAAGGGTTGACCAAGTCATGGGCCCACTTTGACCGAGTCAACTCTCCCAATGACTTCTCGCTCGGTCAAAACCCGGATACGCCCCGAAACTGTGAAATTTCAGAAACGTTACCGGAATTCGATGAAATTTTCGTGAGTGGCTTAGAATGGCACCAGGACACATAATATGCAGTTAGATTTTCAATCGGAGTCCTCAAACACTGGACGATAGCTAACAGTCCAAAATTTTAGCGGTTCCGATCGAAAAACGAAAAAACTCAAAAACTGTCAAAATGCTCCAATGGTTACCAGAAGGCTAAAAAGTGACACATATATAACAACAATAACTAGTATCCAATTCAATGTTGATGAAACATCATTACTTGCATAAGGACTAAGACGGATTACAGTCTTATCACTATATGAAAACAAAATTCATATTCTCAAATGCAATTGCAATAATACCAAAGTTAAAACAACATAGAAGGACCCAATCACCTATGTATGCTTGCTTGTCCCCCAATGATATTTGATGTTGCTTGCCACAGAGTATGCTTTCCAGGCTCTAGATTTGTCTCCTTGAAGAAAAGAGGCTACCTAGCCAACTAAACAAAACAATAAATGAAAATTAATCATTCATAACAAGGGCGACATGAAATGAACAATAAGAATATCAATTTTAAGTTCAACCAAAAGAATAAACCTCACATCAAACCCCCCCCCCCCCCGGCCTCCTCCTCCACCAGACCCACCCCCTCCTCGTCCACCACTCCCATAACCTCCGACCAGAGCCAGACCCACCACCTCCTCCGCCACTACCATGCCTCCCACGAGAACCAGAACTAGACCCCAAAAACAACAAACAAACACACAAAAAAAAAGAGAAGAAGAGAAGCACTTACAAAATAAGATCAGAGCCAATTGTAGGGAGAAAGTGACTCCCAAAACATGCCCTCAAATAAAATGTCAATTTTACCCCCAAGGAAAGCCAAATAGATAAACATAGAAGCATGCCATTTAAATGAAGTGGCATGGGTAAAATAGGTAAATCAAAAAAGTGTTGACCTTGCCTTATTAGGAGTCCATTCTTATAGTATAGATGGTAGAATTATTTGTTAGGGATGGCACTAGGACAGATTGAGATGAGTTTGGTGAAACTCAAACCTACTAACAAAATCATATCTCAAACATGTGAAGGTTTCACTTTTCCTTCTTAAACCCGTTCCAACAGGCATGTAAAAAACCCGAACCTGTCCCGTCCCATCCCATCTAGGTCGGGTTGAGCCAAAACAAGTTTGGGAAAAAATATTAAAATATTTTAATATAATATTTAACCTATAAAATAAGAAACAAAATAAGAAATATAAGCATTCATCCTAAATAACAAATATTAACATTAAAAGACAATATATAAAAACTACTAAACATGACATCCATTTGGGTTGGAGCATTACATCCATTTGGATTGAAGTAAATGGTTAGTTTTATAATACATTATGATGTTCAAGTAACAATTTTTTTTAGAATGTTTTGACATCTCAAATCAAATCATTTTCAATCCACTATAAAAAGTAACACTGCAAGATAAAGATAAAAGGTGAGAAGGTCTTATCCAAGTTCTTTCATATCTCTTTTAAGAGTGCTGGAGGGGCTAAAAATGAGACCCACAAATTGTGATCCACGTACCGGTGGCCCATGATTTGATTAGCAAGGCCCACGACCCCGATGGCCCACCACGTGTGCAAAGCCAGCCCTGGGGCAAGACCACCAAGGCAATGGCCTAAGGCTCCCACCCAACAAGGGCTCCTAAGAACCATCTATTCAGTGGTCTTGTACGGTGAGATGTGTTACTTTAATTAATCCCTCCCAACAAACTTCCTCAATATGTTTCATTTTCCCAAAATCAAGCTTAAAATATCCTTTTTTCTTAAATCTCTCCAACCGTAACCCAATAGAAATTTCAATTTTTAAAATTTAATTTTTCTTGTTTTATTAATTTCATATTGTATAATGTTTTAATTTAAATAATTATATAATATTGTGCATCTATTTAATAATACTACTAGTATGCAAGATTAAAACAATCTATATATTTTTTTATAATAATGTATGGGGCTCTGCTTTTAAATTTCGCCTAGGACCCATTCAAAAAATTCAATTATCACCAGCATGTGTGGATCCGGCCCATCGGACCGTCCATGCCCGATGACTGGGCATCAACTCAAGTCAGTATTTTCATAATTCAATTTTTGAATTAAGGATCATCAATTACTGATTCTCTAAATCTCCATAGATATATTAAATCTAGAGCTATCATTTAATTGATTATCTAAGGTCACAACAATATATCCTAGATTTAGAATAAATAACGAATTGATTCACAAGATCCCAATATTATGTGTATTTATCAACAAATAATGATAGATGAATTTGCAAATCCCTCAAATAACACATAATCAATTCCCTAAAATTTGGGATCCCCTCCCATTCGTCTGATGAGAGGAAGATCCACAGAGAATTCTAGGGTTTCATCTAACTACTATAAATAGGGAACCAATTCTCCCTATGGAGATACATGAAAATTCTTTTTTACAACAACCCTAAATTATTCATTGTGCTAACTTGAGCGTTAGAAGGTCTTTTGTAGGTCACCTCCAACTAGGGGTCATTAAAAACCCCGAGGCCCGAAAGTCTGGCCAGCCCGGCCCGGGCCGGTAGGGCCGAGTGGGCCCGGCCCGTTTTCAGTACGGGCCAGGCTTGGGCCCGATTTTGGGGCCTAGGCTCGGCCCGCAGGCCCGTCGAAACTGGGCCCGTTCAGGCTAGCCTGTAGGCCCGCCTGCAGGCCCGGCCCGTAGGGCCCATGTGGGGCAATCTAATAAATGTGTCACATATAATTTTTATTTCAATTGTGGTTGAATTATACAAATTATTGGCATTAATGTAGGTATAAACTTAGTTAAGTACATGTAGTTATTTATTTTTCAAGTAATTAATTCATTTAATATTTTTATTTTTGAAAATTCAATAGATATAAATATTTTTCCAACATTATACTTTAAATTTTGTGTTATTTTAACATTATATACAAACAAACAATTTAAAATTAAAAATTCAAAAGAAATAAGATGTTCAAAATCTGGGCCCGTAGGCCCGCCCATGGGCAGAAGCCCGGGCATGGCCCGTCAGGCCCGTTCAAGCCCGGGCCCGTGGGCAAGGCCTGGGCCCTCTTTCAATGGGCCGGGCCGGCCTGTTGCCGACCCCTACCCCGAACCTTGTTTTCAATGACGTTTGAGGAGGAAGATCGCTGGCGACAAAGCGAAAGCCATCGGAAGAAGCGTAGCAGACGGATCTTATCAACCCAAACCCGGACCACTATTTTCTACCCCTCCAAATACCAAAAGAAAGCATAAATTTTCCCTGCATTTTTTAAACAAATGAAAAATTCATTAATACTTAAAAATGAGCTAATTGATAAAAGAAAATGGTTGAATAATAACAAATAATTAAATAGATTAATGAAATGAAAATACATACATTCACATGAAAAATCATGCAATCTTAATCAGAGTCCATATCATCATCATAGGTTGTGGTTGCACAACTCGATTCCATTATCGAACAACCAATTACACATGTAAAATAATAAAATTACATTGCATAAATACAAAATAATATATAAAAATATATGTAGGTTTAGTTAAATTTATTACCTTGCTTGTCATCCCACAACTAACATGACAACACATCGAAGCCTCCAAAGTATATGGGTGATGTCTGCTACGATGTGGATTGACTACTCGTCCTCCAAGACTAAAGGAAGATTCTGATGCAACAGATGATATAGGAATAGCTAGAATTTCTCGAGCAATCATCTTTAAAGTTGGATATTTAATTCCATTGGTCTTTCACCAACTCAATACATCAAACTCTATTGCCCGTTGCAACACAAGTTCATCCAAGTAACGATCCAAGTCATATTTAATATGCACGTCAGCTGAAGTACTAGAAACAAATAAATCAAACTTGGATAATGGGTCTTTAGAGTCATGAGTCTCCAAATGGGATGTGAAAGAAATAGGACCATTGTTCTTTAGACTCACTTTGATTTGATACTCATGAAGCAAAACATAACACCATTTTCAAACCTTTTCAATTTTATATTAAGAGTCACTTCCATAGATGATAGGAAAATAATATTCCACAATCTTCATTTTCATCATCGGATCCAAGACAACCGCTATCGCCATAATTATATGACATATACTCCAATATTTATCCAATTTTTCTAACATTTTTTATGCCATCATCCTTATGGGACCGGATCCAGTCAGTTCGGTCAGTACCGAACTGGACCACGTGAAAAGGGATAACATATTATTATACCTAGCATGATATTCTTCTATTCAAAACCCTAGATTTAAAAGGATTCATAAAAAAAAAACGTATATAAAAATAATTAAACCATATTACAAAAATCCTCGAACACCATAGATCTATTATATGTAGAAACAACTAACATGGATCTATGATAAAAACTTTTAAAACATCTTAAAAACATTATGATTTCATAGTTATTTTATAAGGACCAAAAATCATAACAACAAAGCAATCATATAAGCTTGGTCCACAATACTTCTGCTGCACCAATCTGATATATAGTGATCCAACCACAAATGGATTAACTTAATCACACAGACAAAGGCAACAATACATTTGCAAATCACAACTACTATATAGGTTAAGCCCACTTACACCCCACACTATAGATGTTTTAACTTATATAGTACGAACAAAAGCAACAATACACATAATTACACACAATCATTTGTATAAGTCAGGCCTACCTATGTCCCATTCCACAGGTAGTCTAACTTATACCATACAAACAATGACAAGAAAACAAATCAAGACAAACAATTTTTCATCCAGATTATACAAGTTAGGTCTATTTACGTCCCATACCATAAATGGTCCAACTTGTACAATGCAAAAGGAGCAATTATGACGACAACAACCCTAATGACATTTCTAACACGAAGAAATAAAATTAATTTACCGCCTTGCACATCACAATTTTTAATGTGCCTTTCACATCTCCAGTTAAACATGAATGACATTTTCGAAGGTCGCGAATATTAAAATTAATAAATGTGAAGGCACATAAATAAACCTAAGATTAAATCAAATGAATATTAATAAGAAAAACAATAAAAATATTAATATTATGTTCAAATGACATACTAATATCACAATCATGAAAAATAAACAATATATTTTAAGCACATGAAATAAAGTAAAAAAAACTAAAGAAAACAATATATTTACCCTAGAACTTGACTTTGCAATACCCAAGAGTCATCAATAAAATGTGTACCATCACAACCATGTAGCCTTTCTTTTGATTGGAAGTCCGCATATTGGTAGTGATGGCAAGTCGGCTTTCAAGATTCTCCAACAACTTGAGGGCTTTTTCCTTCTCAGAATCATAAAAATTCATGATGTTTTTCTTAATTGTGTAGCGTGAAACCATTTTAAATAATAGTTGTAGACAACTAATGAACTTCCGAAGTTATGTATGATTAACAATGGAAAACGGATACTCATGCATTATGATTGCATAAGCAAGCTCCCTTCGTGAGATATCCTTATCAAAAGTGAAATTTTTAACTTGTACTTTTCCATCACTTTTTTCTTGCATATGCCTACAATATTTGTTATTTTATATTTACTTTTTTCTTTTTCACACATCATTGCACCTACATATGCAAATGCTTGATCCCATTTTTACTTGGAGCTTTGAACTTTTTTTTTACAATGAATACAAATCACATGCACAATTCCATCAATCAATTTCTTTGTAAAATCATTATGCATGATAGATGTTTTTTTCCTTCTTTAGTGGTTATGTTACGCCCTGGAGCGGCCGTCCTCAGATCATAGCAATATATATAAATATCAGGTGATCAACACAAAAGGTCAATAATGACTCCAAGGGATACATCGATGATCCAACATATGACATATTTGGTTTAACAAAACAATAATAATAGATAGCTTATCAGAAAGTACAGAAGCGTAAAATGATATAAATCTGTAATCCAATGTAATATTACAGATTCAATTAATACAATTACTGTCCTATGAGAGCCAAGTCTAGTAAAAATCGACTAAAAATAACGACATGTGCCTCAAGCACGAATACCATAACATACAAGTAAGAAAATGCTGATGGCCTCACGCTCGTAGAACCAAAAGATCGGAGCTATAACAACTACTGGAATCTCACCTCATGGGGCTCCTCCTTCAAGATTAACTCAGCCCCTGGTGGAGGAACAACACACGAGGGGTGAGCTATAAGCTCAGTGAATGGTAAGAATCCAAGCACCACATCTACATCACATCAATAGTACAATAACAGTTCAACCAAGACATGGGATAAAATCCAAAGATAGAAACAATCACGCAAAGACGTGCCCTCACTATACCCTCACCCTTTCCCATAGGGATGACAAGTGAATTTTGGAAGAAATCAATACGCTAACGCCCTACATCATCCAGTAGCCCTCTTCCTGGCTGTAATAGCCCGGATCCTCTTATGCCGAATTATGCTAATATTTACGTGTTTGGATTGCAAAATAGGATAAGTTTATGTTATTAAGCTGTTGATCCTTATTATTCTTGAAGCCTTGCATTTGGTTACATTTTCAGAAAGCACCTTCGAGGCATAATTGGATTTTGCGCTAAACATATGAAGTCTTCATTTTTGAGTTATCTCTCATATAAAATTGGTTTGGTGTCATTTGGAGCTGTATTAGAAAAGTTATGGCTGTTTTATCATTTCTACCCGTAGAAGAAGAAATCGCGAGGTCTTCTGTTCGTCAATATTTTTAATATAGTTGGAGGCTTCTTTTGATCTTGGTCTAGACATAGAAGTTGTAGATATTTTCGTTACCTTTTCAACAGAAGTTGAATCATTTGAAGTGGACTCTCCTACAACAAGATATAGCGGTTTGAGTCGAGGCTGCGCAGGTTATTAAGGAAGGGTACTTTGGTAATTTTAGCGGATTTATAAATTTCATTTGATTGATAGGTGAGTCGGTGGCGGGTGGTTATTTATGTGAGAGAGGGAGAGTCGTCCGAGACTCAATTGAGGGAAAATAAAAAGGGGAAAAATTAGGAAAAATTAGGAAAAGCTTCGTGGAATATTTTTCGTGTCATACTGGGTAAGGATTCTTGTTCTTTTCATCGTTATTCTTCATCTAGGGTTGTTCTATTTTAGTTCTAAATTAAAAATTGTGATTTGGGACTGAAATATGAATTTGTTCTTGGGGCTGGGTAAATAAGAATTGGAGAGTTATTTTGATTGCGTTAACTTAGGGTTTGTATTTAGGACATCGGATTTGATTCGGGGGAAAATGAGAATTTCTTGATTATTAGAATTATATGTTAGTATCTGATTGAGATTATATTTTTATCAGTGGATTTCCTCTCTGCCTGTTTTAAGAGTTGGAATAGGGTGAGTCCAGTTGAGGTGGTGAATTGCGAGGTAAGTAACCCGATCGATATTTGTTTGTCCTACATTCCATTCCACGTGGTATTGTTATAAGTGACCCAATATTTGTGTTTGTTATTTCCAATTCCGCGCTTCATTGTTGTTTCTTATCATCTCTGATATTGTTGAGACCCGATCGGTTACTATACTATATTGTTGAGACCCATAATTATTCATGTCACCTTTATTAATTAGAATTGTTTCTCATTGAGGCTTGCTTCATATTTATCCACTATAATTCAATTATCATTCGAGAGTGTGGTTTATGTTATCCCAGTTCAGATTAGTCTTTGAAGTGTCATTATTGAGGTTTGCTTCGTGATTCATCATCATTATCTAATCGTTGTCATTTAACATTGTTATAGACAGTTTTTGAGAGTTACTAAATCTATAGTTGATTTGTGAGCCTTCCTTTGATCATGATGTATCCATCCCAGTGTCTTGCCATTGATCTATGATCTGCATGGTCGCGTTGTCCGACCATGAAGCCTTGTACTGTGTGTGTTTCATTGCTTGTATATTATCTCTTGAATTTGTATTCTTGGAGTTGGATGACCATAGACCTTACAGTGAGGGTTGAGGATTACCTCCCCAGCGTGCATGAGTACGTACGGTCCAGCGAGGGGGACTTGAGAATACCCTGCCGTGCCTGGACGTTCCGAGGGCCAGGTAGCGATTCCGCGGTGGACGTTCCGAGGGCCACACGCGAGAGGTATAGATGTGGACATCCCGGACATAGGGGCCGAGATGGGGTCATGCAGATGGTCTATCCGACGCTTCGGTCATTCAGGAGCCAGAGTTGTGATTCCCTTATCATTCTTGTAGAATTGTGACATCTCGAGTGCCATCAATGAGTTAATTGACCTTCTTTGCTTGATGGGTGATTTCAGAGTATGTGCCTTCAGTCCAGTGGTGTTGCTTCTTGATGATATCTATTGGTCCTATCACTTGTGATGTGTTCGCTTGAGCTACTCATTCCTATTTTTATATATCAGTGATGTTATTGTTTTCCACTGATGATCATAGAGTGCTTTCATGTGTTATTATGCTTTGACCTGATGTTGATGAAGCTTGACTTTGATGTCATCCTTGTTTTCCTTATGCGTGGAATGTCTGGGTTGCTTACTGAGCATCTTTCGCTCATTCTATTCTATTTTCCTATTTTTGCAGAGTAGAGGCGGGGGTTCTTGGGCGTTGACTTTGTCTTCTTTTGGGGGTCACGTCCAGTTGGTGATAGGTATATATATGTAGATATGGATATTGTTGATGTTTTGGATCTGTATATGATTATTTTTGGTAAAGGCTGGTCTAGTGAACCATGCCTATGATAAAATGCTCTATATATATGGATGACTGTATATGAGGTGTGTTAGATGCTCTGTTGACTGCTTAAACTTTCCTGGGTGAGCTTATATAGGTGATTATATATTTCTTGATGATTATATGTTATCCCAGGGTTGTTACCAGATGAGTTTATATAGGGTGGTTATTTCGATGTTTTGTTTTCTTTTTTATAAAAGAAAATGTGAGTTTTGAGGCACGTGGCATGCACGTGTCGATGGTTTGGGACACGGGCCGTCACACTGGCGGCCTTCCAATATCATGGTAGTACCACGCAGGACAGCTCCGACGCTGGACAGCTTCAACGCACGATGATGTGTAAGAGAAACACTCCACACTCACAATATGACACTTATGAATCCTCCACCATCGGTTAACCATTACTGATACGCTATTGAATTCTCGTGAATTCCCATAAAGTTGCATCCCTCAGATGCGGAAAAATTAACTATATTTACAATTGAATAATGTCCTAGCATGATCTCAAATGCGACACATGCCTATTACTGATAGGCAAGGTTTATTATTCAAATATTTAGTTTTAATATTTCATAATATATCAAAGCTAATCATGGAACCATACAAACTTAATGATAAATAGCATACCATATATTTAACTAATCATGGAACAAATTCAATATAGGAATCTCCTATGGCATACTATATTCAATTATATTAAATAATATCATGCTAGCATTAGATGTATAAAAATATGGTTATTTATGCATGTATTATGGTGGACAAACAAGTAATGGGTGCGATATAAATTGTTTACGCAAAATAAAAACTATAAATATATATAGTATGCGTTATCTAACATAGTAACATGGTAAGTTATAATCCTAATAATACATCCATTATATGAATACTACATAACTACGGCGCTCTTAGAATACATGGAGCATGGCTACGTGTATTACGCGCTTCCTAAGTGGGTGGATCGAACCACTTACCGTTACCCGGATCGTCGCGAGTTCTGCTAACGAAAGTTGCAAAACACAACCAATGATGCTCAATTAAAATAAGAAGTCTCCTGACACACATACAAGCCAACTTCACCAAAACACTAACTCTTGATGGTTCTCACATCATGCATAATAGCTCTTTGACACACAATCAAATAAAACTGGTACATCTACTACAACCAGCCCTAAACTATAATCTCCATAGCACCAAATACACATCTAATAATTATAAAATAAATCATACACGTTCTTTGACATGTTAGAATCATAATCAATTAAGATATTATAATCTGATTTGGCCTCTACATGGCCGAAATAAAATATTTTCAGAAACTGGTCATTTCCTACGCTAATCTGAACAGTCTATGCAAGTCAGGTTCTAACTGACAACGCATATAATATTATGAAACCAAATTTCATTTATAGAATCTAAACATATGGATGATCATATCATATGAAGACACAATCCTAAAATATGTCTCTAAGTACTAGTTTTACAAAGATTGTTATAGGACAGAAATCTGGCTTACTACAACACAAAACTCCCAACAACAAGAAAAGGGTAAAACACATACAACAGCACCTATGCATCCTTGCTGACCACCCAAAGCACTAGATAACAACACTCATATTTCATTGAAGCATAAACACAAATAGGGACATAACACAAATGGGAAACAAACATACCATGAGAAGAAGAAGGGAAAAGGATGCACACAAGGGATTCCACCACCACCACAAGCAATCAATCCATCACACATGCATAGCCATAACCACCACTAGATCAACACCCTCACATAAGCCAAAACAAACAATGAGGTTAAAAGAATGTCATGGAAAAGAAGAGGGAGGTGGGGGAAATACAAGGTTCACACACACTTACCATCCTTTTCACTCTTCCTTCATTTCCTTTTCTTCATCTTCATTTGCACCACCAAAATCACACACAAAAAGGAGCTGACCTAGAGAGAATGAGAGGGGGAGAGAGACAGAGAGAGATTAAACTCAATTTAGGGTTTTGAGCATGTGAGATGGGGGCAAAAGAGGTACAAATGAGTTTGGTCTGATGAGGTAAGGAGGGGGTATACTTAAACTTACACTCACATCTAATAAAGACATTAGGAACTAAGTGTTAGAGAATGGGGCGATACTTGCCTAGAGTCACAACCCACCCAATAAAAAAACCAACCAAAACCTAGTAACAGCTAAACACAAATACCATTTGAAACTGTATAATTTTTAAAACGATGTCAGAACGTGACGAAAATTTACAGGTAAGTTAAAGCAGATACTAGGATCACCGATATGCAGTTATATTTTTAAATTGAGCTCTTGAACTCTAAAAATAAATAAAAACATGATATTTAATCACTCAAAAGTGACACAAATATAACAGGTGAAGACCCACCTTCACTAGCCTTTTCAACTAGATTTGAAGGTGGTGGACTTGAATTTGATGGAAGTGGTGAAGGTCCACTCGTTTCCCCTTGTTCTGACATTATTTCCTACAAGATCACATGTATTTTATTAAATTCAAATAGTACCTAAAATCATAATAATGCATAACCACAACAAACATATGTACCATGAGGGTGATAAATGGATGAACATATTCATCAATGAATATGAAAAAAAAATTCATAAAAAAATTAAATAAAAATGTAATTATATGTGATACATTTCAAGAAGATGGAACGAAAAGAACCATAGAATGATGTATGATGTCCACGACCGGTAATGGTCGGCGGCGGGTGGCGGCCGATGGGGGTGTGGGTGGTGGTCCGGATGTCTGGCGGACTTGGTGTTTTGGTGGCTGTTGATGTCGTGGTGAGGGACTAATGAGGGGTTTTGATTTTGGCCTCTTGCGGAAGGTTAGTAGTTCTAGTTATTGATTATTCATTCATTTTTTCTCTTTTGAAAAATTAAACGTCCAACAGCTGTAAGTAGGTCTAGTGAGTGAATGCCCTTTTGTTTTTGTTTTTGGAATACCAAAAGACATAGAAAAAAATGTGTAATAAGTATAAAATATATAATATGTTTTATTTCAATATTAATTTGCAATAGGGCACGACGGGTTTTACTAAGTGAACCAGTTTTTCATATGAAACTCAGCGTGTTTCATTTCATATCCCTGAACTCGCTCCAAAACTAGGTCGGTTAAGGTAATCTATTGGAACAATTCCACTGCCATCCCTATTATTCGGTCCATTATATATAAGTATAATGACAGCTTGATTATTACAAAAATCCATCATAAATTAAAATAGTCATATTCACCATCTCCATGGTTTCTGCTTAGTTCCACCCTAACCTGACTATACCGTTGGTTCACAAGCCGACACATCAGCCCACCAATGACACAACAATGAGTGTTGTTACACTCAATTTTGTTCTCAGTCCAAAACACAGTCCTATATACCACTTTAAAAACTTAGTAAAACATATACCCAGTTAGATGTTATATATACCACATTAAAATTTTTTTTATACTTATTAAAAATGAGTTCATTCAACTCAAAATGGAGATATATATATTTTTTTATTAAAACATATATCTCATAACACGATGTTTACTATTTAAAAAAAATAAAAACATGTAAGATTTGAATTTTAGTTGGTGATAGTGACTGAGTCTAACATTTTCCCACAACAATTAGCCGGCGGGGCCGATCCGTTTAAAAGCCATGGAAGGAAAACCTCCGTGAATTCGTTCAATACAAAAGCACACGGAGCGCACACTGCGGTGCTTCTACTAAAAACCACATTCCACTTTCCCTCCTCTCCTCCAATGGCGACGCCGAGGGAATGGGTACGTGTGGAGGAGAGCGCGAGTGACATGTTCTCTAGGGTTTCCAGGGAGCGCCCGATCCTCCACTTTCCACCTCCCCTCCAACGCCTCCCCCTCCGCATCGGCAACGTCGTCGAGATCGTTGGACCCTCTCCCTCCGCCAAATCCGAGCTTCTGATACAGGTCTCTCTCTCTCTCTCTCTCTCTCTGTCTACACGATTTGCTGGTTTTTCGTTGGATTCCCTCACTTGATGCATTGAGTGATGTGAAACGGAGAGGAGAGTGGAGGGACTTTGAGGATCCATACATTTACTTGTGATTGAGAGGGTTTTTTGGAACTTAGACGACCGTTTGATTCTTATGTTGCAATGGATTTTGCTTTGCTGGCTTACAGGAGGGGTCTAAAGATCAAAGCTGTAGTTTTATATATTTGTAGCGTATAAGGTACCTCTGGCAGAAAATGCTGTATTTCCAAGAAATTGTAGCGGAAAGGACAGAAGGATTACTGATGATAAGGTGAAATGTGGGAATTGTCGATTGAGACTTTAATAGATAAGGTTTATTAAATTGTAGACTACAAATTTTTACAGACTTCAACAGATGGATTTTGATTGACAATTTATTAACTCTGATAGACTTTTAGAGGCTTGTTTTATGGATTTTTTTAATATGAATTTTTTCTTACACCAAGTTTAGAGTTGAGATGCTGTCTCAACTAATTGCTTAGGTAAAAATCTACTTGTGTCATGCCATCTGCGACTGCAAGCATCTAAGTTTAAAGCCAATTATTCATCACTTTCATCTTGATTCTATTGACTATACGTTCCAATGGCTTTAGTCTTGCCTTTGGATGTAAAAAGACCCAACAAATAATCATTTGGGTGTGTGTTAAATTTGGAGATGGTGATTGAACAAATATAAGAGATAGATGAAATAATTATTATGGGTGTCTTAATCACATTGAATGATTATGAAAGCCCATGACTGGTTTTGAAAATCGATCAATTGAATTCAAATTAAAGTGTTTTGAAAAATTGAAGATTTGATATTGGGTTATGGGGGGATTATAGAATGGTTGGGAATAATGAGAAGAATGTTACATTTTCTAGTACTTTAAAATTTTTCCAACATAAAATGTCAAAGATTAATTATAAAAAATCAAATATTAGAGTCACTTGAAATTTGCAGCTTGTTTTCAGTTTTTAAAACTTAACCAATCCTTCAAAGAGACACCCTTTTAAAGAATTGAACTTTTTCAACGATGGAAAAATTTCAAATCACCATTAGATATTTTTCTCAATTATACACTCTGTTCTCAAGCAGCACAGAAACAGAGTAAGCTCCTATACGACACTCCTTCTTTGTCTAAATGTTGCCAGCCTAGGCAACTAGAATTCTGCCCGAAGCCCTGACCGTAGGCTTGTGCACCATTGAATGAATCCTTCCATCTGCATAGCTCCTCAGTATACCTTGCTCAATCTTCTGGATTCTAACAGGATGATTTCTCTACACAACCTTTATGTCATTATATTAATTCATTCTATTGTCTTGACAATATTTTCTCAAATGGTTATTTGCTATAGTTTAGACTTGCAGTGTTGATTTTCATTTAACAGGTTCAGTGACAGCTGTTGTTTGCTCCATTTAGATCTCTATCAATTGCATTCTTCCCAAGGAGTGGAGGGGTGTCTGTTTTGATGGATTGGAAGGTCTTGTTATATACTTTGATTTGGATTGTCGGTTTGATATTCTACGTCTCTCCCAGTTGTTAAAGCATCATATAGTGGAGGCTTTTGGTAAGAGACCTACTCATTGTACTGGCATTCAGTTCTCATAAATAGTGTTGTTGACATTATACCATGAATCATGAGAATCTACTTTTTATTACTATAGCAAATCTGGTTCTTAGGTATAGATATTTCTATAACTAGGTTGCATTTTTTTTTAATAAAGCGATGATTGTTGAAAATCTAAGAAACAAAATTGAAATGTTTTCTGAATTTAAATTTGTATTTTAAATGCATTAATTTGCTGCCATGTCAGTAATGATAACCTAATATCAATTTTAGCATTGATTAATGCATAAGCACTACCCACCTCCAAAGAGGAGGTTTGGGTCAAATCCCACCTTTTCTAGTGTGCGTGCGCTCCAGGGTGGGGGACACATTTAAAAAAAACATTTTGGTGTTAAAGCATGACAAATTTTATCATTTCTTATTATATGAGAAAATATTATCATCATATTAAAAATTTAATGGGGACATAATGTGAGGTGATGGTAAGTTCAATCAATAAAACAATAAGTTACAAGTGATATATTTTCACTAATAACATTAAAAATTCTATTTTTTTTTTCTTGTGAAGAGGTTGATGTGTACAACATGTAGATTTGTTAATAAGATGGGATATTCCATTTAAAGGGACATTAGGGTTAGAACTAAAAAAATAATGTACAAGATTGTATCTTGGAGGTATGGTAACAGGGGATTAGCATACATTTCAAGATGCAATAACTTTAAAATGGATATCAAGACCTTTTTCTTCTGGGATGTTGTGAAAGGACATTATAGAGATGTTGAACATCCTATATGACTGAGGTCAGAGTAGTGCATGCCTCGACTCAACTTTCAAATCTTTGACACTAAAGAAGACCAGTGGGAGTGTGGGACCACCGCCCCATTAGTCTCTCCTTATTGGTGAATACAAGATTTTTTTCCAAAATGCTTACTCTCCGGCTCAAAGAAGTGATTAATTTTTTGGTAGACGATTGCCAATCGACATTTATCCGTGGAAGAATTTTGCTTGATGGCTTCTTGGTTGCTTACAAATGTGTGGTTGGTGCCCACAGAGAAAATTGGTGGGTCTCCTTTGCAAACTTGATTTCGAGAAAGCCTACAATTCATTTAAATGAGTTTTTCTTTGGAGTCTTTAAAGAACCATGGGTTTTTGGATATATGGAGGAGGTGGCTACATGATTTTATAAGTTGTCAATGGAAAGGTGGTTGGACACTTCAACATGGGGAAGCACTTCGATAAAGTGACCTGATATAGGTTTTATATTCATCCTCATTTCTAATGTGCTTAGTAAGTTGCTTCCTAATGATGTTTCCCATGGTATTAGAGGATTGGAGTTTACTAAATTCATTTTGAAGGTCACTCATAGCCAATGTGTGGATGACACCATCCTCCTTTGTGATGAGTGGATGTAAACTTGGATGGTTTGAAGTGTTCTCAAACACTTTGAGATAGTTTTTGAATTGAAGGGAAGCTTCTATAAATAATCTTAGTCTGCATAAACCTTTCCATCGAGGAGGCATCATCACATGCACGAAAGTTTGGTTGTCAAATCAAATTTCCCCTCAAATACCTTGGTCTTCCTCTTCATATTAAAAGACTATGAAAGAAAGATTGGGCCCTCTTATCCAAAGATTTGAAAAGATAACATTTTTTACTAAAACGATCCCCCGGATAGGAGAATATGGATCTCTTTACATTAGAAAGCATAGAAAGGAGGAGGGAAAACACAAACAAGAAATAACCTATCTTCACCTCCCGAACCAATGATTCTCCATGACTGAAGATGGTGTTCCCTCTTCAAAATAATAGCAACCCAATCTCAAGAAGGGAGGAGGTGGACGCCCATGTATTTTCCCAATACTCTCTTATGTTGGAAACACATTCATTGTGCGTGAGCCAAAAACTCCAACACACTGCTAGAGTGACCGACCATTGAAACTTGGCTAAAGTTCTCTGATCACCTCATTTTTGGATTTGAAAGAAATTTTTTTTTTTGATGAAATGGTAGACTTTTACCTTAATATATTAAAACGAGAGCCCAAAACAAGATACATTAAACAAAGGATAAGGCCCATGATCCTTGGTAGAAGAGGAATCTACCCAGTTTCTCTACAACCAGGCCATGATCCTTCCTATTACAAGTCTGTCATTCAAGAAACCAACACCTCCCTCCCCAATACAATATGTTCCCCAATCATGGATTAGACCCTTGGCCATCTCCCATATGTTTTAACCATATGGACGATGACCTTTGAAGATAACTTGGTTGAGTGTTAGCCACGTCGGCCACACGATTGCGGAGATAAGCAATTGAGAAACCTTCTCCTTCTTTGATTTGTCCCCAGCTCTCCGCAGACCATGACCCACCACTCACATCCCTTCCAAATCATTAAACTCCACCTCCATCCTAGACTTCATCTTCAATCTCTCCTATACCCACCTCACCATCGGGCACGCGGTGAAAAGGTGATCTGCTGTCTCATCCTCTTCCCCACAGAGAACACACAATACCTGATTTGAAAGAAACTAGTGGGTTGAAAAGGTATATAATTGAGTTTGGGAGGTCACCTAGTTCTTTTAAAAGCAGTCATTTCTGGCCTCCTATATTTTTACCCTTTCTTTATTGGAAGGCTTCCCCACCAAGGGTTTTTCTTTGTTCCTTTTGTTTTATTATTGTTTTTTTATAAATTTTTTTTACGAGATCCCTTGTTCAAGGGGCAACATACTATGATTCCTCCGATCATTTATTTTTAAACATAGACTTTTTCCTTTCACCTATCAATCTCGTTATTCACGAGCACTGAAACTTGACTCATCGCAGAATTTGGGAACATAGAACTATAAGGACGAACAATGTCAAATTTTTTTTTTTGGTTTGTTTGAGTTCTCTTCCTTCCTGTCGAGTAGATGCCTCATTCATCCACACGTGCAAGGATAGAGGGCACAGGTTGTTTCACATTTCAACAATATTCTAAACTGATCTAGAACATGGAACATATGAAAATATGATTTGTAGATTAACATTGTCACAACAATGGTATCTCGTGGTCATCCTCCGACCTTTTCTGTTGAGATATTCTGAAGTGTGGATTTTCCATGTGCATTACCCACCCATATAAACACCTAACTGTGAGCCTTGCAGATGATCTTATGGAGGGGAACCTGTCCCAATATAGTTTTAGGAAGTACTTGCATACATTTCTTAATCCCAAGTCATTTTACAAACAAGATTTTTTCAACTCAGTTCACTTAGTTAAGGATATAAATACTAGAGTTTTAGTTTTTCATTTGGCATGTTGTTTTAACCGGGGATTTTGAAACATTAGGGATTAGAGAGGCTTTTTTTTTTGCATTCAATTATTTGATTTGTATGAATAGTTGTGTTGAATGGATGTGGATTTGGAAACCAAGGGTATTTTGGTAACTATGAATTTTCAATCATGTTGACGATAAATGTACAATTTTTATTTTACAGTTGTTGCATCAGTAACCAAACACAATTCTTGATTCTTTTGGAAAGCTAGAGTTTAAAATCAAATTTCAAAAACCCTTTCAAAACGCAGCTTTTGATTAAAAGCTGTTTTGCAATCGTGTTTCCAAACACTGCCTTAGTTGATGCATGGTTAAGCTAATGGGGGCTTCAATATCCTATAATCTTGTGGATGAATAAATTCTTCATGAGTTGTATTGTACATTGACCTTGTAAGTTTAGGGTTCTATGGAGCACATTGCACGGTAGAGTTTAGTTGTCAGATAAAACTTGGTTTTAGCTAATGCGAACATGTTTCTTTTGGGATATTTGGGGAGATAATCTATGATTCTTACCTCTTGAGGAGAGTTTTAGTTCTTTCATTGTATCATTTGTGGATGTTTCTTCTTTTCTTATGTCATGCTTTTTTGTGGTGGTTGTCTTGTTGCTTGGTCCATGATCCATGGACAAGCCTTATGAGCATATAGACCATTTAATATCATTATTTTCAGGAAATAACAAAGCGCTTCTTTTTTTTTTTAATGGATATTTGGATTTAGTCACTTGTGTTTTTAAGGGTCAGACTGCAATAATTACAGCTGCTCAAGTGTCTGCCACAATTTCTCTGAGTGCCCCCTTTGTTGAAGAATTATTCTTAGCATGCATGAGACGCTTCATATATGTCCGTTGCTACAATAGTTTGGAATTCTTGGCTGCCTTAAAGGTAACTATCTTGTTCATTTGATCTAAAATAATATATAATCTTGAAGTTATAATAAGAAGAAAATGGCTTCCAAGAAGGCGTTATTCTCCATTTATTCTCTTCTTTTTATGAAATAATTAATTCTCTTTCTGTAAAAGAAATTCATTTGGGCTCATATGTATCAAATTCAACTCAAATTCACTCTTTCAATAATCATTCTCTCGCTCTAGTTTTTAGTCATTAAATGCCAAAGGATATTCAACGAATGAAAATGTAGCATTTCAATAAATATCATGGAACAAGCATAATCATAGTCAAAGCAACATCATGATGTGTAGACATTATTTATATGATCATCAAATATGCACAGAAATATTAATAAGATAACCATTCAATTGACAAGCATCGAGTCATCCACCAATCCAAAAAGACCCATTATCATCAAATATTATTTTTGATATCATCAAAATATATACACATAAAGGAATCTCAGAACAATGAGGAAGACAAGAAACATCAAACATCAGTATCTGGATTAATGAAATTATCGGTGTCATAGTGAGGTGGGTCTCGTCCAAGCAAATGATAATACATATTGTCAATAAAGTGTCTGATGCCTTGTGAGTGCTCTCTAACTGTTTTTTTTTGCTATCTCCTCTCTTGATGGTGTCACAACTCATTCTCTTAAGCATACAACTGTCTTCTTAGTGACCTTCTTTAGTTGAGTATTGCTTTTGCTCAATGTGGTCCTTTCAATGATGGATAGGCTCCTAGCGCTAGTATGCTATGGGTTAAAATTGTTAAAACTAGATACTAAAGGGGGGTGGTTCCTTGTGCCTCTGTTTCATGTATCAGATGTGACCTGTCCAAAACTAGGAGAGGCATTGTGGACCAAGGTAATAATTTTCAGACAACAATCAAATCAGAAGTGGGTGATGGTTCAAAAGATTCTGGAATGAGGTGTGGTGCAGTATTTAGCCTCTTAATTTCTTTCCCCAATTTGGATCTCAATAAACAAGTGGGCCCTGTCATCCATTTCTCTGAGATGTGATGATTATTTGGAATTCCATTTCAAGGAGAAATAGAGAATGAGTTGCAAAATCCTTTTCAGTGCCTTCAGTCAGCCCTAGTGGGGGAAGAGGTAACAGATATATCATATTGGATACCCAATCAGAAGGAAGGATTTACTGGAAAATCCTATTGTGAGTGGGTGATGAAGTATCTTTCTACTCTTTGGACTCGAGCACCCCAAGTCTTCCTCTCACCTCCTCATGTCCAGAACTCCACTCTTCATCTCCAGCCTTCCATCTTGCACCGCTCTTGATTCTCGGCCTCCGAAACAGAGTGGATAAGGAAATCCCCGCCTCCTACTGATGTCAGCTGAAAAGTTCCTACACTTGCCAATGTTTTCAGCATGCCTTCCTTCACCTCCCTGACACAAATTGTCTCCTCAGCCACCATCACAAGGCAATCTCTGAGGAACTGCGTGTCCGCCTCTAGTTCCGGTGAAGTATGTAGCGACACCCTCTCCACCAGCTGTCCTTTAACCTTTCCGCTGCCTCCACGCCCTGCTTCACATCCTTTGCCAATTTGAAAACACCATTGTCTTCCCCTTCCTGCTCTCCCACCTGAAATGACGACAGACAACTCCATCGAAAATAGATAATCTGGTCCCTACATTCTGTTCTCCAATGTTCGAATCTGATGCAGCTAAAACAGGGACCTCCACCTCTTGGCGCAGACAGCGGCACAGGAAGCTTGCTTCAATGACCTCCCTTCCTATGAACCATGGACCATCCAGCCTCCCGTTCATGCTCTCAGGTACTCCGTTCACGCTCCTACTCATTATCAATCTGCAGAAGAGATGCAACCAGTTCAAAACAAAGTGGCACCATTGAAGATGATTTGGTTATGCATTAGCCATATGATCCACACCGTAGACATAGCAAAGGATTAGAATTTTTTGCTTTCACACTCCTATCTTCTCTCTTTCCCATCCTCTTCCCCACTTCCCACATAACCTCCAATGATGTGAACTAACTAGGAATTTCAGACAAACTGATGGTGAGAATGAGGCCATCTTGAGCCGAGGTCGAATAGACTTAACCATCCATAAAGCAATGGTTATCATCTCCAACAGTTTTGTTCAGAGTTGGCTATTTCATTGTTTGAGGCCCGATCTGCATCACCTTTATACTGAAGAATTAACTTCGTGGGAAGCTCTCTCAATTCTTGCTTGACTTTAGGAAAGTGGGAAGATTTTATCTAAACTTTTAATCCAATTTAATAGAGTTATAGAGCTATTGTTGTGGATCGACCAAAAATCAGAGCATCTATGGATTGCCCCACGTGAGGAAATATAGAAACAATAATCTTTTTTTTTTTTGAATCTAAGATAGGAACATTTTATGAAGAAAGAGAATAATTCCCCTTGAACAAAGAATGTGAGGGATCTCTGGAAAAAGTAAAACGAAAAGAAAGGAAAATTAATACAATGTAAGGATAGAATTATAAAAATTTATCCCTGAGCTACTCTGTAGCTCTTAGCCTTGTGGAGGACCAAATACCTCTTGCATTATGCTATACTCCTTTCCACTTGCTGTGATCATGGGTCCTCAAGTATCCTTTTCACCTGTCATAAGAGACTAGCCGTAATAACCATTCATATATTTTCCACGTAGATTCTTTTATTTTAGACGATACTTTTGATTTGTGTAGGCTAATCCCAACATACTGCATGGAGTATCAGGCTTTGGAATATTCTTCTTTGGATGAGCCCATCTTCTTGCTTTATTTTGCCATATTTTAAGTTGTGTTGCAAATTAATGATTTTAAAGTGTCTTTTTGTTGAATTTTAGACAAAGCGTTGCCAATTTCAAAACAAATGTGAAAATCTTCGCGCAGGCATTTATTTCCTCTTGATTGACAGGTAGACCCTTAATTTATAGTTCTTCATTTTGTTTTTGAATGTTAGGAGCAGTTTTATATATAAAAGTGTTCATAGACTTTTCTTCATGTCTACATCTTATCCTATATTTCTATTGCATGTGTAGCCACATGGATACAAGGACACAACAAGGAAATAGAAATTAGTTTTTTGGATTAACACCTCTTGGAGGGTTTACGTCTTGTTTGATGTGTCAAGAACTCGAACAATGTTCTGGTTTTAAAAAATTAGGTATTTCATGTATTGTCTAACGCAGACCCAAACATAGACAAAGGAGTCCTTTTTACAGAGTCAAGAATCTGTTATTGGGTTTTTAATTAATTTATTAAGTTTCAACATTCAATCATTTATTTTTATGAGAAAAACTTGGACTCAATTAGTTTTCACATTTGGACTCATTTGGTCCAAGGATATACTAGATATATCCGTCCTAAATTCGACACTTCTCCCTCATTGGATACCACAGTTTGCACATCCTATATTTCATGTGATTTTTGTGATGCAGAATATTTTATGTCGATATGATGTAATTTTTTGAGCATTGTTACTTAAGAGTACATCATTATGAAATCAAATAGAAGTACTCATGTAACTAATTTATTGGAAATCTGATGTGCTGCCTTGTTACTATTTTTTCAGCATAAGTGCCTTTTATTGGATGGATCGTGCTTGTCAACCCTTTCAGCTGGACGGTGACAATAGGTAATTATACCTTTTTTTCCATTTTATGTGCATGATGGTGGAACAAACTTTTGGATTCCTGTTTTCTTATACATAATTAATAATAAAAAATGCTATTAGACAAAGCTGTGGAGACGTTTCTCAAAGATGAGTAATTTATGTCACATATTACTTCTGTCGTCATCTAATTCATCTCTTTAGTTAGATAATTTTTTTTTATTGTATGTTCTACTTGTGAATGCATGATCTACCTGCAAAATAAGACAATTTATATATATACTAGTAACTATATATGTATATTGCCCATCTAGATCTGAGTGTTATTTACATACAGCTATAGGCTGTTTCTGTTACTTCTTTTGTGCTGGATTTTGGTTATATTACTATGTTATGGAGTTGATACTTCATATTTCACCTTTATTGTTTATTCAAATTTCCAAATTACGCACTTACTATACTGGATGATACTGGCTCGCTCTACAGCAGTTTTCAATATGTAAATTGTGCACAATGATCAATATTATGCGATTGATAGAGGTTGAACACTGACGAGTTCTAGTGTTTCTTATATGAGACGTGTATAATATTTAAAGTTGTGGTGCTTCAGTTCATTTGTGAAACTTGATTGAACATTATTAATTAAATCATGTAAATTTCTAATTGAATTATGTTCTAGTTACTTCATTCAGAGTCAAATTGAATTATGCTCTAGTTACTTCATTCAGAGTTGTCTCTGTGCACTGGCATTACGATGCAGATCTTTGAGCCATGTTTGTTTGTATTTGGTAAAATTGTTTTTTGTAATGTTGTCTTTACAAGAAATTGATGGGTCAATATCATGGCTTTCAAGGCTCGATACGCCATTTTTTTTTTCCATTCAATAATTACGGCTTCATTGCTATTATGCAGACATTCATTTTCATTTATTACCATCAATACAAGCTCATTGTTTCTGATATTTTATAGGAAAGTGCTATCATTCCAGAGTGTCCATGAAAATATTGTTCAGGAAATTCATAATCTTTCACACGTGCAGCCGGTGCTGGTGTTCGCCACAAAAGCAACAATTTTAGGGTTAGGATCTGTAAGGTTGGTTCATGCATTTTACAACATTTCTGGATCTATAATTTTCATTTCCCATTACATTGTTGAACAATTGGAAACTTCTATTTTTCTTATTCTAAAATAATTAGTGGGCTATATCTTTTTTTTTTTTCCGGTTAGCATATAGAGCAACTTCCCCATATGGCGTGTATATTTTTTCAGTCATATTTGCTCATAAGGATTCAAATGTCTTTAGCACCTATGATTGTTATGTGGAGAGTTTAATTAAACCACCAGCTGCTAGCGCATGGCCGCATGCACGTTCAATGTGCAACATGTCAGATTTACTGCATAATTGTTTGTCTACTGTTGTCTGCACGTGGTTTGTATAGATCCTAATTTATTGGTCTGTATATGGGAGTTACTAAAAACTAAAAGATGAGCGAAAGGGTACCTAATAAAAAAAAAGGGTAAAACGATTGAAGTAGTCTCAACACCACCAGTTCTCTGAGCATCTCCTCGTGTCCTGCCCTCTGGCGGCTCAGATCTGGAGAGTATTTCAGGCGGCTACTGGTTTGGTGGCTTCTATTGGTTCCCTTCAGGGTATGTGGGAGGCTGGGAGGGCATTCGTGTCTTGGGGTGATTGTAGCCACAAGGCAAAAGCCACTCGGGCCTTTGTCCCTGCATCGTTTGGACGGTTTGGCTCACTCGAAACCAGGCCATATTTCACGGCTCACATGTATATTTTGAGAATGCATGGGAGATGGTTGTCAATTTCATGAAAGTCTAGGGAACGAGCCTTGCGGGTGCTTCACGGGTAGTATATTCAGGGGGTCAACTTGCTATTGACGAGTAGCCTTTGTATTTTATTGGCTGTGTGTCAGAAAAGTTCTCATCAACCGTGGCCCTTTTGTTGCCGTTTGGGTGGTGGCTCGTTTGTACTGTTTTTCCTTGGGCATCTGCTTTAATAAATAATACTACCGGGGTTTATGCCTACAATATTTCAAAAAAAAAAACACCACCAGTTTTCTGAGGAGTTTTCCTTCATTGTTTTTCAAATTTTTTTTTTTTTTTTTTAAATTTAATTTTTTCCTTCTTTTAATATTCCACTTGGGTAGGCCCCTATTCTACTCTTGTAAGCCTGGAGTTTATCTCAGAATTAATGACATCCAGGTAGTGAGCTCCCACTTTCCATCATAAAAAGCCATTCAGGTAGTGAGCTTCCACTTTCCAGTTTCCATTATAAAAAGTAAGGTTATATTAGTGATAGTATCCACTTACACACTCAATTTACTCATGTTAATCATTGTGAAATTTCTTTTACAATAAGATTGCCACATATTCTCCAACCATATCTTTTGCCAAAAAAGGATGAAAAGAAGATTATAATTGTGATTAAACAATGTTTTGAAGAAAATGAACCATCGGATGACTATATTATGAAGTCTCTCCATCCTAGTAAAATTTTGGGATTGTAGATCTGTCTAAAATGAGCTCGAAATTTTGATAGTGAGGAGACTCCAGTTTTCTTTAAGCACCATCCAGTTTCTTGCTTATATTAGTAAAGGTAAAAGTCTAACTATTTAATTTTATCACATGATTGCTATAACATTTATAGTACAGATTTCTCTTAAAAAAACATTTATAGTACTGATTACAATTATTTGGTTCATATAGTATCCATATAATGAGATATAAATTTGTATTTGGTTCATATAGTGCCCATATTTGCTTCATGAGACAACTGATGGAGGACAAATGCTGTTCTGAAAATTCCATTTGTCTGTTTTTGTATCTTTTGACCCATGACTCATGAGACTGCGA